>PVIW01003988.1:0-147362 GCA_004026585.1 Noctilio leporinus | reverse complement strand
AAACAGAACCAAGTATATGAATACAAGGAATAGGCCTGCAGTGGTCAGGGGGAAAGGGGTTGGGGGGAGGGGGGAGGCAGAGGGAAAGAAGGGGAGCAGCTTAGACAAGAACCTAGTATAAAGGAACCATGGACATGGACAACTGGTGGGATTGACTTTGCGGGGAAAGGGTGGGTGGGGAGGGGGACACAGGGGAGCAAAAAAGGGATGGATGTAATACAACAACAATAAAAAAAGAAAAAAAAAGAAAAAAAATATTAGGTGTAAGGATTGCTTTAAGCACTTATGACAGCTTAAAGAGAATCATGCTTAAAGTATTTAAAAAATGTTTCACTGTTGCCTTGGCCAGTATGGCTTGGCTGGTTGGGGCATCATCCAGTAATTGAAAAGCTTCAGGTTCTATTCCCAGTCAGGGCACATACCCAGGTTGCTGGTTCCATCTCTAGTCCAGGCACAAGGGGGAAGCAACCAATTAATGCTTCTCTCTCACATGGATGTTCTTCTCTCTGTTCCTCTCTTTCTAAAAGCGATGCAAGCATGTGCTTAGGTGAAGATAAAAATAAAGGGAAAAAAAGTAAAGTTTTACTATTAATTTATTGCTATTATTGAAGAAATGGTGATTTAGATTTGACTTGATGAGACACATATTTTGAAGTGGGAGATAACCTCATCAGACATGAAAGCCACCATGAGTTCACAGATGCAGTGTTTTTTTTTTGGAAGCTCCATTCATGATTCCAGGCCGGAGAACAAGATTGTCATAGATCTGGCCTCTGGTGAATTGTTGGCTGTGCGAAGAGGATTGACTGTGATTACTCATGCTGTGGTTTAGATTAAGCCACTGGAAGCTTCAGCTCTCAACCACTTCTGATCGTGCTCATTCAAATTTACTTGACAGAGTCCCTGTAACTTCAGACTGTGTGTTGGGTAATCATCGCAGCCCATTTTGCTTGAAATGCTGGATAAACTAAACTCCAATGTAACCTTTACCAAAACTGTACACATGCAAAAATAAAATAGCAGGGCTTTTCTCTCCTAGTCTCTGATATCAGATGCCACAGGCTTTTCGACACTTCCTCCTCTCCTAGTTCAGCACCGCTGGGTGTGTGAGAAGCCTGCACAATTTAGGCTGTAGGTGAGTGGGCAGAGGCTAGATGGAAATAGTAAACAGTAGTAGGTGCTGTACTTTGCTCTTGCATAGATTATGTGCTGGGGAACCTAGGGAGTGCACGTGACACTTTGCCCAATTGTATGTGAATTTCCAAGCTTAGCAATGGCATAAGTGAGTATACCCCCCACCCCCAAGGAGGCAGAAAAAGAGTAGGGATGGCATGATCTTATAGGGAAGAAAGCAGATGACTGAAAACAACATTGTAAATTAGAATAAAGGGTTTTGACATTCTTTTCAGTGTAATTGAAAAATATTGAATTATTTTAAGTTGAGAAATGATTGAATATAGTTTATACTTTGAAGGGTCTGTTGGTGGCAATGTGAAGATTAGATTGCATAACACTTAGAGGAAATGAAGGAGGACCTGTGACAGAACTGTAATACTTCCCAAAGAGGATGAGATAGGGTTGCTCTCCCGTAATGATGGAGACAGAAAAGGAACTGAGATTGGGATACAGTGTGGAGGCATGTCATAGGAAGCGTGTGGGCGGTATGCATGAATGGAGAAAAGAGGACGGATGTAACAGATGAAATGCTCAGATTGTATTGTTCCCATGGCTTTCAGGCTAACATCTCCTGCATTAGACATGCTAATAAATACAGAAATTGGTTTGAGGGTTTTTTTTTTTTAAGATTTTATTTATTACTTTTAGAGAAAGGGAAAGGAGAGAGGCAGAGAGGGAGAAAGACATCAATGTATGGTTGCCTTTCACCTGCCTCCAGCTACAGACCTGGGTGGAGACCCGGCTTGCAACCTGATTATGTTGCCCTGGCTGGGAATCAAACCAGCCACTTTTGGGTTTGCAGTCTGGCGTCTTAACCACTGTGCCACCAACCAGGGCACAAGAATTTATTTAAAAAATAAATCCCTTTAACGTAAATTTCTTCATGATGGTGAACTCCTTTACCTTTACCTTGTCTAGGAAGCTTTTCACCCACCCTTCCATTCTAAATGACAACTTTGCCCAATGTAGGGGCTTAAGTTTTTACCAAAACAGTCCTTTCTGTTTTTCCTTCCTTTCACTTAACAGAAATCTAAACTCTGCACTTTCTTGAAATTTGAGAAACTAATAGGGTCCACAAATCTTGAATGGTACATTCTCAATGAATAAAATGGGTGAATAGTTTAATATTTTGAGTTTTGGCATTTCAAAGTGTTGGGCACTTAAATTTTGAAGTGGTAACAAGAACTCAATGATAGTCTGTTCTTCTCTAAGAGCATCTCATTTAAGATAAAAAGGATCATTAGGACTTAAAGTAGTCCTTTTATTCTGTTTGCATGTCCAGAAAGAATAAATGGTTGTCAAAATCTCTGTGTTTATGATACTTCAGTTTAAAGAATGTGATATCAATTATAAAGCACCAAGTCAGAAACAAGTTTGCAAAAATTTTCCCCAGAATATAATATATAATGTTTTCTTTTGTAGTTTACCTTTTAAAAAGTATTTTTGAAATATATTTTGCTTCCTTGAAAGTTCTATTCTATTTCCATTATTTTACTTTCTCTCCTTCTGCTGCCTTTTCTTAAACTTTCTTTCCCAAATTTTCTGACTCCAACATCTAGTCTGGCCGCCTATCACCCTTTATTGTCTGTTCCCTTCATTATCTCACTTCATCCTGATCATCTTCCACCTGCTACACAGTTTGCCTTTTGTCCTTTTCATCTTGTTTTTCCATTCTTACTAGATTGGGAAATACTTCTCTCAATTAAATACTCTGCTAACATAATAGGTTCTGAGTTGAGTTCAATTTAAGAGAAGTGGAACAAGGAAATCCACCTAATTATCTCTATTCTAGGCAAAATGGGACTTTGCAAGTTTTCGGAGAAAAGTCAGCTTGCTTCCTAATTTGGTGAAGTGGCCCAGTCAATTCTAGCTGGAGAAGTTACAGAGGGGTAGTTCATGGGGAGAAGGGATGGTAAACTGCATAGTACTATATTCATATTGTTTGATTGTGTTGCTTTCTCTCTGTTTCTATACAACCATATGTACTAAACTGAAGTGTGAATGCTAAAAACAAGTAACAATGATTGTATACAACACCTATGCCGTTCTTTCCCTCCAGTTATTTTAGGGAGCTATTTCTGACTGTATTATAGATATACCATTTATTCTTCCATTTCTGCTGTTATGAATTTAGAAAAGAGAAAATTAATTAAGAAAGTCAGTAGGGAAATAATTACTTTAAACACAGGCACACATACGCATGCAAACACACACTATATTATAACGTTGTAATATTTTATAATATGAAACACCTACATGAAATATATTTCTTTAATCACCAATATTTAATTGAATCCCAACCATGGGTGGAACTGTCCTGCGTGCTAGTGATTCAGAGATGAAGAAGGCAGTTTGGATTGGTTCTTAGAAGGGGAGGGAAGTTTTTTAAGAAGCGAGCTGTCACTCCCATTTTGCTCTTCTTAGCTTGGATGATGTGAAGATACATTCAGGCTATTGAATCTCCCTTTGTGTGATTCTATATATACTTCCCAGTCCAGACGTGAATGTGCAGATTTCCTCCCAGGACCATCAAAGAGAACAGACAAGTCTTAATCTCTAAGATGATCCCAGATGTTCACTATTTTTTGAAGTCTGGCTCACTGAGCACTTTTCACAATGAAGTGGTTTCACTCATCATTCACCATCTGAATCAGATAAATTTCCTCCTGTGCACTTAATGCCTTTAGATAAGCAATACTGAAAGGGAATCATAATGCAAATAATGACCAGTGTAATTTTTTCATTTCTTATAAACATTGTCACCATGGATTACGGTGCATATTATCTAAAAATTTATCTCCTTCTCCTTATGTAACTCAGCTTTGGGAGATGACAGGGTTCATTCCAACACTGGGTATTTTCCTAACATGGAAGCCAATAATAATCAATTATCTTCAAAACAGTGAAAATCAAAAAGGTGTAGAAAACACTTCCTAGTGTTCTATGTTCAATTGCTTTTTTAAAAGGATTTCCATGAACTTTAATTAAACATTTAATAGAGATTGTAGCCAGAAAACTTATTTTCCCATGGAATTTAAATTACCGTCCCCAAGAAAACAGTGTGGGTGTCTAACAGGGTGGACTGGATCCCCCAGAGAGTCCTGTCTCTCTCTTTTCTTTTCAGAGTAGTTACTGACCTGCTATTAACAGGCCAGGGAAAATCCTTTTGCTGATTTACATTCCGGATCACTCTCTCCTTTGTGTGTGACTACATTAAATACAAGATTTATCCTTTGTTCGGCTCATGAAGGAACAGATGTTTCAGCTACTAATTCTTTGTCTCATTTGGAGCATTGGAAAAAGGAGAGGCTGGTTTTTTCACAGAGGTGGGCTGCCCCTTCAGCCACAGAGCCTTTTACAAACCTTAGAGAGAAGGAATTTGAGAGCTTCACCTCCCAACCTTGGTTCATTGTACAGGTTCTTTAATTTTTTCCCAACCAGCATTGTTCTCATATATTCCAGCTTCTGTCAATTTATTAAATGCTGATTTAGATTTTTATGGCAACATTTGTCTCAGATGACAGTTACAGTAAAGTTCATCATTGAACCTTATAATTTTTAGTTCTGTATATAATTTATGGTTCCATTTTAAAATCAAATCCACTGTAATAAATGGTCTTAAGACTTTGCAGATACATCATGTAGTTAGCTTTTCCTTGCAGTATCATTTATAAAGACAGGATATGACTTTATGCCTGAGGAATATATTTTATTTAGAGAACAACAATGCATTGATGGATTTGTTGTAAATTATCTCAAAAGAAGAATGTCTCAGAAGAATAATAACACACATAATGACCTACATTCATATATAATGGCACAGGATCATTTTGGAAACATAACAGATATGCAGAAAAAATAATTGAGAAAAAATTTTCCTGCTTAACTTGAATGCTATCATTAGTTGCTACGTGCAAAGTGTTTCATATTCTGGATCTAATTTACCTTTTGTGTCTAAGATCAAATTCTGAAACAGAGTTTTCCTTATACGTATTTACCATAGTTCTTCTAAGGGCCTTATTATTTCACCTCTACAGAACTATAATACTTCTGGACTATTTAACTATTCTTCATTATTACCCCATGTCCAATCCACACTTTAAATTATTATTAAAATCAACCATGTAAGCTGAAACTATGATTATGAATCGCCAATGTTTCCTGAAGTATTTCAGTGGCTTTCCATTGCTTTCAGGGTAAGGTTCATTCAGGTTTAGCAAATCAGCATCTTTTAAAATTGGTATCACTTTTGTCCTGCAAATCCAAATTTCCCATAGTATTGATTTTAATAATCCAACAATATTATTTTGTGTCTTACTTTATTATTTTATGTATCTCACTTTTCCATAAATACTTATCCATGAACCCTGTTAGAACCATTGTGCTCTGTATTGAGGGAGCAGACTTGGACTTGGTCCCTGACCTTGTGATTCTTATAGTCATATGGGGTGATAGATATTAAACAAATAATTACATAAGTAAATATAAAATGGCAAACTATGACACATGACAAGAAAGAGGGGTAGTATCAAGCCAGAGAAATCAACAAAATCTTCCATGAGAAGGAACTTCTGAACAAAGATCTAAAAGATATAGATGCTTTCCCTGATTAACTTGATCTTTTCCCTCTGCTTTTCCTTCACCCACTTTTCCACTTACACCTGATTCAAAATTGACATCTCTAGAAAACTCCCCTTACTTGTTTCTTATCAAATAAGTACACTTCCTCTGTTCCTCCTCAAATAGCACATTGTCTGTATTATACTATTAATTTTTTTCACCGAGAGGAAGGGAGAGGTGAAGAGAGGAGGTGAAGAAGGGAGGGAAGGAGAAACAGAACTAATACTGCTGACCAAATAGACACTCTTATTTTCTATTTAAAATCTTCCTATTCTTTAAGGTCAAGTTCAAAAAATAACTTTCTTTACAAAGTCATTCTAGATTTTCTCAGCCAGGTGTGTTTTCTCCCTAGTGAAATTCCAAGTATTTAGATTTATTTTATGCATTCATTTCATCCTGTCTTGTGTCTTCTTTTTTCTTTCTTACACCCTTAATTAATTCATTTTTGCATCTCCCAAACTCTAAGTTATTCAAAATCCTTAAGGACAAGTTCCAGGTTAATCCATCATTTAATGTAACATTTTATATATGCTGACTAAATTCATGAGATAAAGTAAAAATTAAATCACCTCTTTCTCTTTTTTTCTCTACTAACAATTCACTTACATTTTAGTCTGCTCGACATCAAAATCTCTATATCTCTTTGTTGAGCTCTAAAATTTTTGCCTGCCTGTTTGTGAAAGTATAAATACAAAATGTTAAGAGCTCCAAGAAAAAGTTCTTGTATGTGTTTTTTAACCAGATTTCTTAACCTCAGAACTACTAACTTCATTATGGACCAGGTGGTGTTTCTGTTGGAGAGAACTGTCTTATGCAATGCGAGATGGTCAGCAACATACCTTGTCTCCACCTGCAATACGACCCCTCCCCCTCTTCTCCCCACCCAGTTGTAACAAGCAACATATATCTAGACTTGTTTGGTGAATGTTCCCTGGAGGAACACTTCTCCTTTTAACTCCCTAAAGTCCTAGTTCCCCCAGCTATAAATTAGTGATGCTAATGATTTTCATGTGGACCTCATGTTCATAGAATGCTTACAAGTCTGACACAAAGTACATGCTCAATGTTTGTTATTATGATTATTATAATTCTTTTTATGTCCCATATATTTCCTAGTGGAACTTGCTATCATACTGTTCTTTTAGTTATCATACTGTTCTTTTAGGCTAAATAATCACATTGCTTCAATTTAAGAAATTATTTTTAAAGGCTTGTATGTTTTTATTAATGTTTTTGGTGGGAACTGGGGGAGTTGGGGAGTATCAGATTAGCAACCTCAGGTTTTATTCTTGTGAAATTATGATTTTACTTATTTTCCAAAATGGTACGACCTTGTACTCCCCTTTATTATCTGTCATATTTCTACCCACGCAAGCAAATCCTAGTTAACTTGATAATTCAGGGTGTGGGAGAACTAAGAATCATTGGTGAGCTATATTCATATTCTCCTTCTTATACATTATTTATTAAAATGTAAATAAGCATCCACCCAAGTATTAATTGAAATTCTTTAACAATTTGTGGTACAGAAACTTGTGTAATATTATAGAAATCAATAATTAATTCTCTCTGACACATTTGAATATAACTTCTCAAGTTATATTCAAGGAACTACTGCAAGTATCTACTTATGAGGCAAATATTTTGCCTGTAATATATTTTACTAAAAGAGAATTGTCATTCCATAATTTTAAATCAATGCACCCAATTTTGTTCTACAACATTTACAAAAATGGCATAATAATTGCTTGGTAAGATATGTACCTTTTACCTGGCTGGTAGCACAATGGATAAGGAACCAGCCTGCAAACTCAAAGATTGCTGATTGGATTCCCCAGCTAGGGCACGTAACCAGGTTGCAAGCCAGGTCTCCAGCCAGATCTGTAGCTGGAGGCAGGTGAAAGGCAACCATACATTGATGCTTCTCTCCCTCTCTGCCACTCTCCCTTCCTCTTCCTCTGCAAATAAGTTCCTAAAGGGGCCATGAATGAAAGAATATTGGCACCCACGTATTCTGGTCTCCAGCAAAAGGAGGGCAGAGTGGACTAGATATGCTGAAGGAGAATTTGGGTTGGTAGCTTTGAGAAAAGAAATGAGGGAGCACTGGAAGAGATCCCAGTGCTAATCCATACCCCATATAGCAGGCAATCTTCTTCAAGTGGTGGTAGCCAAAGGGTACCAAAGGGGAAGCCATAGCCCCACCCACAGGGATTAATCTGCCCTGACCAGTGGTGCCTAAATCTGATCACAGATTGATTGGATTAACAGCTGAATTCATCTGCCCCACCCAGCAGTGTCTAAGCCTGAGGGCTGATCGCAGGCTAATTGGATTAGCAACTGCAGGAGACAAATAATGGATCTCTAGAAGCCTCCAACAGGCTGACTAGACCCAGACTAGGACAGGAGCTGGTGTCACCAGGGGCTGATCCAGGAAGTAAAGAAAGTGCACCTCTACACCACAGAAGGTCACACCATGAAGACAGGAAGTCAAAGCAGAAACAAACAAGAAGAGTCACCTAAAATGGGGAGATGAAGAAACAAGCCTCCATGGAAAGGAAAGGCGGAATCTACAGAAAGAGTGATAAATGAAATAGAGGCAAGCATACTATCAGATATGGAACTCAAAATAATGATTATAGAGTAGTTCAATGAACTCAGCGAGCTCCAAGAAAACCACAAACAACTTCAGGGGAACTATGAAAGAAAGAAAATGTCACAGAAGTGCAGGATGTGCAAAGTGTTCCAATGAAGATGAACCCAAAGAAGCCCACTCCAAGACACATCATAATGAAAATGGCAAATTTCAAAAGCAAAGAGAGAATCCTAAAAGCAACACGAGAGAAATGGCTAATAGTATACAAGGGGGCTGTGATAAGGTTATCAGCTGATTTCTCAACAGAAACACTGCAGGCCAGAAGGGAATGGCAAAAAATATTCCAAGCAGTAAAATACAAAAAGACCTACAACCAAGACCAGGCTTTCCAGCAAGGTTCTGATTCAAAATGGAAGGTGAAAAAGGTGTTTCCCAGAAAAGAGAAGGCTAGAAGAATACATCTCCATCAAGCCAGCATTGCAAGAGATGCTAAAGGGTCTACTTAAGAAGATAAAGAAACAGAGAACAAGAGAAAGATAGGAACACAAGTACAAAGTGGGGAAATGACAATGAATAAGTACCTAGAAACAATAACCTTAAGTAAAAATGAATTAAATATACCAATCAAAGACATAGAGTAGCTGAATGGGTAAGAACCAAATTTACTTTACAAATGCTTTAAAATAATCTTGCTATAAGTAGATCTTACTAAATGTATAGTTTTGTATTTTGTATCTGCATTACTGCACATAAAGTTTTCTTAGGTTGAAATTATTTTCTAAGTTGGGAAAATCAAGTTACTTTTAGTAACTTAGAAAAACCAAATGTAGTTAAGAGAAAAAAAAGTAAGAAAATATGGATGTATATTAGAATATGTAATATGCTATCTTTCTTATTCATTATTACAAAATGTGTGCTTATTTGTAGGTGTATAATATATTGAGATTATTAGCAATTTATGTTTTATTTTTTAAGTTTTTAAAAAATGTATTATTTTTAGAGAGAGGGGAAGGGAGAGAGGGAGAGAGGAAGAGAGACATCAATATAAGGTTGCCTTTCACCTGCCTCTAGCTACAGACCTGGCTGGAGACCTGGCTTGCAACCTGCAATTTATGTTTTAAATATCAACCAACTGGTAGTTGGTAGGTTGAGAAATTAGTCAATCTTTAGGTTAGAAAAGATACTGAGAGTGAAGACTAATTTGGGATGGAAATTACCAACTACTAAATTATGATTCATGTATATAGGCAATATATATTCTTATATTAGTAGTTAAATTAGATGTGATTCCTTTCAAATAAGTAATGGGAATAGACAATTCTAGCAATGAAGGCCTCCAAACTGGGGATGCTTGGGAAAATGTATTCATGCTATAGTAAACTTCATTATTCAAATTCAAATGTGAACATGCCTAATCTCTATCTCAACAGGATTTTAAATAGTTCAATGGTTAGTTTAGGACCACATAGGAAGTCAACCAGAAGTTCAAAAGGTAGCTAGAATACTATTCTACAAAAATATTCAAGTCCTAGGTGTTTTTAACCTCAAATTAGTAGATACCATAATTTCTACTCTGTGGGGACCAGCTGAGCACTGCAGGTGCCATTATTTCTGAAGGCTTCAACTGATGAAACAAGTGTAGAGGGGAAACAGAAGGCATTGAGGAAAATGTGACCTCTGGATGGGGGAAATCTATCAAAGCTGGAAAACTCCAAAAAAAAAAAAATAATAATAATTTGTAGTTCTAGTAGCTTAAAATAAAGTTGAGTTGTATTATTGGAGGAGGTGGGAACTGACTCAGAAACCAAATTCACGTTTTACTGTGGGTTTGTCACTGTCTCTTGGACAGTTTTCATGAATGTTAGTTTAGCAATACACCATTTCTGTGATAATATTTCACAGAAATAACTTTCTGGTGTAAAATATGTTTTAAAGAAAAAAAAAAGAAAAAGAATAATGCTTAATTTACTACACCATAAAGTATTATCATTTAACATGTAATGATATTAGTTATAGACATATTTAAAAGTTTTTGTATTAACTCTTCAAATTCAGTATGTACTTTAAACATTTATAAAAATATGTATGTGTATAAATGTATTTGTGAATGTGTTTGGTAATACCGCAATTGATAATACTAAAAACAGTAATTCTTTAAACAAATGAATTACCGTAAGCATTTTGCAATAATGAAAAGAAAACTTTGTATTAATATGATTTGAGAGGCTGACAGTTAGAAGGCAGTAATTAAATGGTGAATTGTCTAGGTGTGAAAGGAAAAAAGAAGTACACATTGGTGGTTACAGAATAGACATGGGGATGTTAAGAAAAATTAAGGAAATAGAGAAGCCAAAGAACTTATATGCATGACGCACAGACAGAGGGAATGGGAGGTGCTGGGTGGAGGGGAGGGAGCAAAGGGGGAAAAACTGGTACAACTGTAACAGCAACATCAATACAATATATTAAAAAATAAAAGAATGCTCAAGATATGTTACATCTTGCAACATGCCTCTTCACAGGAGAGAAGAGGCAAGTAGGAAATTATTTATGTGAACTTGACTATCTCATATCAGACAAGCACAAAAGCGCCACCATGCCTCTGGTGACACTGGACCCTTGGAAAAAGCTTTGCCGCCTGCATCACAGCGATCGCCCTGCAGCACCCAGTGCGCCTGCGCACCTGATAGCCCACCATGCCCTGACTGCATCACCGCGCAGTGGTGACAGGTACCTAACCGACAGGAAGTCAACCCAGCCGGCGCTGTGACGGACTGTGTGAGTGTCCACTACTGAAAACATGCATATTCTTGGGATCTGGAAGCGTTCCCTTTGCAGTGTCCTAGACACCGAAGTAGATGGTAAAGCCCTGCACGGACACAGGAAGGCTTTGGGACAGACCCTTCATCATGTCGGATTTGTAGGTCTTAGCCTGGCAGCCACCAAGGCCTGTGGATTCCCTTTCAGCTCCAGCATCTCCCACACTAGCTGCTAGACCATCGTGCAAAATCAGGAGGATACACAAGACACAATGAGGTGGCCCCAGCGGTACCACCCGATGCCCAATTTCCTGCAAACTAGCGCCCAAACTGGGTTCCCTCATCCACACCACCCAGTAAGCTCTGCTTGTATTTATCTTTGAAAACAAAGTTGAGAGCCTGGGTGGGGAAGTATCCGATGACTCTGGCCAGGTTCCTGTGCCAGGAGGACAGGACTCCCTGCTCCGTAGGGGCCGAAGCACTCAGTCTGTGGACTGTAACGCCCTCGCATTGCTCATGTGCGGTGATTGCTCGCTGGCCTGCTGCGTCTGCAGCAGCTTGACCCGCCCCGCTCCATGGACTCTACCGCCAGCTTGGAGGTGGCTGCGGCCATTCCACCAGCCAGGAAGTCCTTGACAAAGGACCCAGCAGCATCTGTCACGTTGAAAGCAAGGAAGGGGCGGGAGAAAGCAGAGCTAGGTTTGTAACCGGCTTGGACTCTAGAGCTCTGGCAGAATCATTGTAAATGCACGCAAATAAGAGTTTTTACTTTTATCTAGGAAATTTAACACTTTTACTTTGTAGGCTAATAGTTTCCTTTCATATGTAATTAAACAGTTTCATATTTATATGATTCTAGACTGTGCGAAGTAAAATATTAATCAAGATTAAGAAACATTCAAGTTAAGTTAGACTAAAGATAAAAAGAAATAAAGGCAAAAACATAGAAGCCCTCAGCTGGAAAAAAAAAATATTCCCGACCGTTCAGATTCTATTTACTCATTAGCAAATGAAACAACAAAGAGGGTAAAAATTCTTCTTCTTCTTAAGATTTTATACATTATTTTCCAGAAAGAATGGCAGGGAGGGAAGAAAGGGAGAGAGACATCAATGTATGGCTGCCTTTCACCTGCCTCCAGCTAGGGACCTGGCTGGAGACCTGGCTTGCAACCTGGTTATGTGCCCTGATTGGGGAATCAAACCAGGGACCTTTGGGTTCACAGGCCAGTGCCAATCCAGTGAGTCACACCAGCCAGGGAAATTATTTTTAAATGGTTACAGAAGTACTTGAAGGTTGCTACTTAGATGTTGTCTTAGTATTTTGATGTATAATTCAATGATAGATATGATTCATCATGAAATCAAACAATTTTGGAGCTGCAACCAATCTACAAATTTTCTAATATAAGTCTGATCTCTCCTTGGGAAATTTTTAAAGAACAGAGAGCTTCACTCTCTCTGAAGATGTGGAGTGTATCTCTATTTGTTTAATCTGTCTTCCATATACTCCAACTTTTAAAATAAATTCTATCACTGGCTTTAGTTCTTTTTTTCTCTAGTTCAATATAGGAGTTTCCTTTTAATGTTGAAAACAAGCATCAGAACAAATATCTCAAATTTCTTCAGTTGCTTTAGATATAATTTCAATAATCCAGCCTGATAATTTCTTGTAATAGTACTATAATTTGCTATTGTTCCCCCCCTTTTCCCTTCTAAAAGGCCGTTCCTGAAATTGAATACAAATTTTCATATATGGTCAAACATTAGAGACATTGCTAACTTTATTAAAAACGTTGTAGTTTTATTTATGAAAGCAGCCCGAGATTTTATAAACTCAAGGAAAAATCAAATCAAATTAACTATTTTGATAAAATTGGTAAGAGTTCAAATCTACTCTAGCTATGCATGTGTAAGTTAAAAGATGAGACACAAATCTTGCTTTCAAGTAGAATTAACAAATTAAGTGAAAACTAATAAGAAGGAAGAGGAGAATAATTCTTCCTAGAAATGGGAGAAAGAATAGGAATTTGTCAAGAAGAATAATAAGTTAAAGCTATTTTATGTTATGGAAAAAAAGAATATAGAAAGAAAAAATACCATATATGATTCATTTATTTTGTCTAACTATACGTAATTATCTCTGTTCAAGTCATAGATTGTTAGGGGGTATAATAGTAGGAAATTAATGAAAGAATTTGTTTAAAATGTGTGTGTACATTTAGGTACCATTCCATTGAAAGTGTCAGAAAATGCAATCTAGGCTGTAGCTGGCTTAAGGAAAGAAAGAAAAAAGAAAAAATTATTGGTGGTTCATGAGTTTACTTAACTTGAGGTACACTTTATCAAGCGGTCTCATAAATCTACCAAGATCCAATCTCTCTGCTTCTCACTTCTACTCCCATTTATGCTACTAGAACCTACTTGACAGCATGATGGCTAACAGCCTAGCCTTATATCTGTCCAGTAAGCCCAATATGAAAGAAATTCCTTGTGATTTAGAAATTGGAATTAAATTTGGGCACTGACTTTCATTGGCTCATACTGGGTTAAAGTCCACTTTCTGGGCCAATCACAGTATTTGTGGAATAGAATGCACTACTTTGACCAAGCCTGAGTTACATATTCATATCCATACACAGAAAGAATGGGGTTGTATCAACCTCATCTAGAACATAGAAACTGAAGGTTGTGAGAAGTTTACCTACTCCATCCTCAACCTCAACATCAAATTTCTAATGGCAAAAGAAAGAAGAATGGCCAATGGTGCAAGAAGAGAAGAAATGTGTATTGTGAGATGATTTTTTTCTAGACTTATGTCCAAATAATCTATGTTGCATGAAACTATTCAATAATTATATGGTGGACATTACCAGTTGTATATAATCCTCAGAAGTTCTCAGTAAAGGCTTAGTTTCATCCTTATTTTACATTTAAGGAGAATTAAATTTGTTGAAGTGTATGAGTGGACAGGTAAAATTTGATCCAGACAACTTTTAGACTAAAACTGATACCTTTTCTATACATTACAATGTTTCCATAAAATGATTATAATTACATTTATTTAAAGAAATATGTAGCTTTACTTTTCAAAGGAATGGTCTAGATCAGTGTTTATTAACCTTGGCTGCACATTGGAATCACCTAGAAGCTTTAAAAAAACCCACTGAGTTCAGGTTCTTATTGTTAAAGGTAGTGGTTTATTTACTTAAAATATTTTATTTATCATTTCTAGAGAGAAGGGCAAGTAGTGAAGAAGAAAGGGAGAGAGACATCAGTGTATGGTTGCCTTTCATCTGCCTCCAGCTGAGGACCTGGTTGGAGACCTGGCCTGCAACCTGGTTATGTGCCCTGGCTGGGGAATCAAATCAGTGACCTTTGGGTTCACAGGCTGGCACCCTATCTACTGTGCCACCAGCCAGGGCCAGAGGTAGGCATGTAAATTGGTATTTGGTGAGGCTCATAATTAGGATTTCTCAACCTGCTCACGTGATCCAAGTGTGCCACCAAATTTAAGAACTGCTGATAAAATGAGTTGAAGGAAGCCTAACACAGGAACCTCACTGTATTTTTCATCTTGGGTTTATGAGATTCTGCATTCATTGTAAAAAATGAAAGTCATGATATGGAAGCCAGATAGGGGGCATATCTACTTCTATGATCTTGTTTAATCTTACAAATGGTTCCTATACATCATTATCATTAAAATCTATCCTTGTCTCTATGCATGGTTATTTTGTGAGCAAAGCTTAACTACAGGGAGAAGACGTGGTCATTGCCCTAGAGTGCTTTCTTTTTGAGCCTTAGAACAATTCTCTCTCTCTTCCAAAAATGCAGTGGTTGACAGACATCTTTGAGAAAGAAGAGGAAACAGAGACAATGGCTCATTTCTTTCCTCCACGCTTTCCGGGGCTGTGTTTTCCAGGCATGCAGAGAGTAGAGATCTGTCTTCTCAGAAATCCTCTGAACTCTTTAATACCATTTCACCTGTTCTATCACACAGGTTCTAGTTCCTTGTAGAAGCTGATTCTGAAAAAATAGTGATAATTATCTCCTAAATTCTGAGATGATGTGCCATTTTGCTTCTCACCTACATTAAAAGTCAGAGGACTATAAACAGTGTAATGTGACATCTAGTTGGTAAGGAGCTTAGCAGTGAAATAGACTTGGAGATCAGTGCACTTTTTTTTTTTTTTTTTAACATGGGTAGCATAATATATAACACTCCTTGAGTAAGTGCCTAAAAACCATTTAAATTGTTGCTCAAGAAAAAAAATAGTCAGAGCTTGGTTAAAAATGAGCCCATTTTATTTTCAGAGCAGAGTCATCCGTCACTAGGATAGAGTTTCAGAATATGTTCTTTAAATGTATTAAAATGTATGATACTATATGGTGTATTAAATGATATTCATGTCTCATAAAAATTCTTATAATAAACTATAATGAATGCTAAAGTTTAATGTATTTCCTCTTTTCTCTGTCGATGCTGTTTCCACAATGAATTCATTCAAACCTTTTTTTAAGGTGTATAGGCCCGCTTGAAATATTTAGTAGAAAGTGTCACTTTCTGAGTCTGATAAAAGTAAGACTTTTCTTTAGTCTTTAAGCATATAAGAAGCAGTAACACTGACATCATTCTCACCCTTAGAAGAGTGTTTTTAAATGATCAGAATGAAAAAACACTTTCTTTTCTAACCAAACTGAGTCTGCTGACCCTGAAAACAATGTCAACCGCATGCAGAATGTTACTATCATAAAATAATTTCCAGGGACTGTAATTATTTTCACTTTCCAGATCAAAGACGGTGTGCTCTAATTTACTGAGAAATACTTTCAGCTCTTTAACCATCACATGCCCATTGCAAATATTTCAGGGAATGAAATTTAACGTGCATGTTTTAAAGTACAGGGCAGAGGTTGCCCACCAAGCCCTTTAGAGGATTTCCCTATGTGATTAATAGGTATGATGTGAGATTCTTAACATGATTGCAACCTGAGCCAGGCGCCGAAGACCCGGATAGACCCTTGAAGCCTATGAGAGGGAATTTGTTATTTCATGAACCCTTTTCTAAGCAGAAGAGTGATACTTAATTATTTATATATTTTAAAGCTCATTCTATTATCTTTGTGGGTGGCAGCTTGAAGAGAGGCTCGTAGGAAAATGAAAGTTTCTGTTGAAATGGCTTGGACCTCCCAAGGGCACTGAGTACTCAAAACACATTTATTGGTACGTTATATGATTGTTTATTTTATTAAATATTTTTCTGGAAAGCATTCCCAAGTATTCTCAGCACTCAGTGTTCAATCTCATCCTTGTGGGGTCTCTCCATGGGGAAAAAACCAGTGGGGTGGAAATCTATGTCAACATTATTTTAAATACTTAAAACTTATTAAAGTAGTTTTTATATGCTTAAAGTTATCTTCCAAAATTGGGGCTTATAAGGCATATACATCTTTGAACACAGACAGATTTCTTGTTGGTTGCCTCCAGGTACCAGATACAAATAAGGCACACTTTATTAGACAAGAGAAATAAAAACCATGTAACTACTCCCAAGAAATACACCATCAAGTTTGGGGGTTATCATATGAGAAGGACAAACCCATTTTGAGCTATTGGATTTGAAAGTAGAAGTACCAGCCACAGCATAAAGTCATTGTAAAGGGACCTGTGTATAAAGTCATTGTAAAAACACCTCATAAAGAGATGACCTAGAAGAAGTTGTAAATTAAACCATTCATCACATATGTTGCTCCTAATATGTGCCTGGCTATGAACTGGTAGCAAAGTATACAGAAACAAAAGACAAAAAAATAATGATCATGAAACTTACATCAAGAAGAGAATCTCACAATTATTCCCCCAAAATAATAATTAATATCAGATCCAAGAGGTATTGTACACCCAGTAAATGTAAATAGCTTTCCTTCTACTAAAAAATATGAAGTTCTGGAGACATTTTTATTTTAATTGACTACATCCAACAGAGAACTATTTCTAGATACAGGTGATGAGTAGGGTATATACCGTTCTTTCTTGGACTCACATATAACAAGCAGTGATTTTTTTTTAAGGCCTAACCCTACAAAGAGAAGATGTACATGGATATATCATCAAAGAATAATTGTACCAGACAGGGTTAAAGAGGTAAGGAAGGCTTTATTCAAGGCTTATTGTAATAGGGGAGAAAATTTGAACTCAACTCCATTAGAATAAAATTGGGGAGCATTTTTAAGCCCTGAGGTTAGTTAGTGGACAAGTACTGGAGAATGTGAATGTGGAAGTTGATCAGTCTGATTAAGCTATCTGGGTTTGTTCTTTGACGCTTAATGAAATTAGTCTTCTATCTTTCTAAAGGGTCTGAAAAATAGGGAATCTATCTCCTATGAATACATTTCAAAGGTCCTTGATAAAAATGTTCCTGGTTTGGAAAACTGGTGAGAGGTTAGGAGAAGATTTACATCTCAAAGGAGCAGATAAAGAAGTTATAACTGCAAGTCTTCTAAGTAAATGTTCTAAGAAAGGAAAAGTCAGGGGCCTATAGCCAGGAAGAGACCCATCTCAAAGTTAGTTAAGCTAAGGGGACAGTTAAGGCTATATTGGTGTGTGTGTGTGTGTGTGTGTGTGTGTGTGTGTGTGTGTGTGTATACCAAAATGAAGCAAGGCCAATGTAAAAGAGGATGCTATAAACCAATCTTATGAATAAGAATGGTTGTACGAACCCTAGGTCACTCATTAGCAAATCAAATCTGACATTATATAATAAAGAAGAAAAATGAAGCAAAATGGATTTGAAATGAGCCCGTTTTATTACATGAAACGGTAAATAAACATCTCTGGCTCTCAGTTTTGCTCCATAAAACATGTTAGGTTCTATATGGTATGTTGGCAGGGATTCAATAATGTATTTTTAAAAACATTTTATTTATTATTTTTAGGGAGAGGGATATGGAGAGAGGCAAAGAGGGAGATAGGCAGCAGTGTTTGATTGTCTTTCACCTGCCTCCAGCTACTGACCTGGCTGGAGACTTGGCTTGCAACCTGGTTATGTGCACTGGCTGGGAATTGAACCAACAACCTTTGGGTTCTCAGGCTGGCATCTTATCCACTGTGCCACCAGCCAGGCCTCAATAATGTATTTTATACACAATGTCCATCATAGTGCTTTGTCAATAAAAAATGAATAAACCAATCTAGTAAGTAGTTCTTATTGTTAGAATATGACTTTCCTAGGAAGATATGAAGATGGAAATAAATACTCAAATGCACAGAGTTTTGAAGGAATACAGTATATTTGGGGAATCACAAATAGATTAATAAACTATAGAATAAACTAAGAGCAAATGTATGGTCAATAAAATAGATATTGGAAAAAATAAGAGAACCCAACCAATGAAGGGTAGAGTATTCTGAACTTTGGAAATTGTATACTTTATTATGTGGATATTAGAGATCCAGTGAGGGACTTAAACAAGAGAATGGCACAATGAGATTCATATTTTGAAGATAACTCTCTACCAATAGCTTCAAATATGTGGGTAATAAAAATGGAGACTATAACAGTGCATTGGAACATAGTAGGCTATCAATAAAATCTGTTTAATGGACAAATGAATGAGGCCATTATGTGGTATTAATCTATTCATCAAAAGTTATTCTTAACACAATAGGTACTAGGATTATTAAAAAAAAAAAAATAAGAATAGCATCAGGCATGAGCTCCAGACTCTTGTCCTTAAGACACTTCCGCTTTTGGCTACCTGGAAAGGATTACAGTACAAGCATGAGACAAGCTTCCCTCCATTCTTATCAATACAAGCTAAACTAAAGGAGAAGAAATGTTATAGAAAATATTAAAAATATATAGCCTACATGTTTACTTGTCTAAATCACATTCCATTTTTAGCCAATCCTGTTTTCCCTTTGCCCTTGGGGAACAAACAAACAAAACTTTTGTGTGAGGGAGGAGGTGGGCATTGAGAGTCCAGTGTAATACATACAAATGGAACTGTTCCTGACTCTTGTGGCTCAGTGGATAGATACCAGCCTGTAAACCCAAAGGTTGCTAGTTCGGTTCTCCTGCCAGGGCACAAAAACCAGGTTGCAAGCCAGGTCTACAGGCAAGTCCTTAGCTGGAAACAGGTGAAAGCCAACCATACATTGATGCTTCTCTTCCTTTCTTCCTCCCTCCTTGCCCTTCTCTGAAAATAATGAAGAAAATCTTTTTTAAAAATGGAACTGTTAACTATTAAGCATTTGACAATTTCAATTTCAATGTGAATTTACTTTCTCACAGTAAAGTGGTCCTAGAAACCAAAGAAAACATATAGAGGTATAACAGAAACAGATATTCCGTACTCTTTTCCAACGTCTTTTTTTTTTTTTTGCCATGCCATGACCTTGACATGTTCCCAGTGAATCCTATTAGGAAGTTAAAGCAGATATTCATATACTCAGACATTTTTAAAATAATCAATGATGTTTGTTTGTATGTTAACAGCAAAGAATACTCTAAATGTAGAGTCTTTCTAAAGTACATGAGGCAGTGTCAAAAAATGAGATAACATCCCAGGACCAGCAAAATAACAAATGTCTTTTGTTTCTATATACTTTAGTATTGGTGTTGTAGGGAAAAATTAAGTAGCATATATATGTAATTAGACCTTAAGGAAGATTTACATTTTTTTTGTAAAACACACATACATATGTATAATAATTTATAGTATTGATGCTTTGTGAGGTATTCCATTGCCTTCTATTATAATGAAGAGTGTCTAATAGAGTGGCATAATTTTGCAAGCCATACATTAAATGTTGATTGTGTGAAGGACTGTCATGTGTAACAGAGGACATGCATATTCATACTACGCAGGAAGACAAAACTAGAAATAATAGTTAGAAGTTAGAAGGAAGCAGATTGCTCCTCAATCTAACGCACTTTCTGAAATATGAATTTCCTTTTGATGGAGCTAGTTGTTTAATAGAAAAATGAGCAGAGAATCATCAAGCTGAGAGTTCTGGCATTTCTGTGAAGCTGAGACAAAAAGTAGTTTGTGGGGGAGTCTTGGCTATTTCCATAAGAAACACAATGCTAACACTGGAAAATGGGAGCCATATTCCGCATCATTGTAACCACTGATTCCCAGCAATTTGTCTGTTTTCTGCATTGCAAAGTTGCAGGGTGTGAGCCAGTGCAATTAAGAAAAGGTTGTGATAAGAGTCTGGAAACATATAAGCTACACATTGTAAACAGTTAGCTAGAGAGAGAAAGGATTTTGAGGAATGAGATAAGCAGATGCAAACATCTGGTTGATATTGATTGACAGTTTCATAACTTTCCTCTTGCAAAAGCTAGCCATCCAATGATTGTCTCCATTCTTAGCGTGGTGGTCTATGCAGTGTGGCAATTCTGAGAAGGGAAATCTAGCCGGATAACTAGGGAAAGAACTGAAGTCTAGGGTTTAGAAGTATAAGAAAGAATGTAGCCTAGAAACTGTATCAGTCAATATCCCAGCAAAGAACAACAGTGCATACTCAAATGAGGATAAGTAAAAGCGAGTTGTATAAAGGAAATTTTAAAAAGGTAAGGGAATAATCCTGGAAAACTACAGGAATTGTGCAGGCCTTTACTCTTAATATAGAGCTATTCTCATCCTTACACCCCCCACCCCCCCACCCTTGCCAAAAACAACAACAACAACAACAACAACAACAACAACAACAAAACACAACTTAAAATGCACATCAGAACTTGGAAGGAGAGAATCATGTAAAACAGAATTTCTCAAACCATCTGTAGCAGGATTGCCAGAGAAAATACAGTATTTGGGACAGCTTATGCTAAACACTTATTCATTATCTTTAAGAAATTTAAAATTAACTGATATACTATAATTTTAGTTGCTAAATCTGGCAACCTTATCTGTGATGAACAACCAAAGTTTGTGTATGTCCGTTTTGTTATGTTTACTTCCTAATAGTTTGCAAATGGATATAAAAAAAAAGTACAACAGAAATAAAGTACTAGTAAAGTGAAATAAAGAAGAAAAACAAGCAAGTTCTACCTTTTAAAATTGAAACCCAACAGACATAATATTTAAGAACAAATGAATGGTTCTCTTCAGTTAGCATTTTGACAGCATAAAGTAACAATAGTTAGTACTTATTGTGTGTGTTAAATATTTGGACTTGTGACAAAAGCGTATCTCCAAATGAATCTCCAAGTACCTGAAAATAATTTATTTAACTTTGTGTTGGATTAATATTTAGTGATTGTAGGAGCTGAAATTTGAGATCAAGGTACTAGTTTCCAGAGAGATAATACAGACAGAGATATAGGCACATACTCATAGATACTGTTTGATTAGCATTTTTTTCTCTTTATATGTAGAGATAATATATAATGACTCCAAATAAAAGGTATGAGTTACTTTAACCAGTGAAATATCTCTACCTCAAAGATTCAGACTGGTTATTTAAAATTGTGCACATACCTGTACATCAATTTCAGCCCCAGGGTTTTATTTTTTTGCTAAAAGATACATAAAGATATGTTTGATCACATTCAGCTCTGAGCTTTTCTGTTTCAGGTCTTTATCACTTGCTAAATCACATTTGGTTTGGTGTACTATTTGTTGAAAATTTCACTCAACTTACTATTTGAGTTCAAATGGTCATAACATCCTAATAACCTGATGCTTGTTCCACAATTGGCCCTGTCACCTTGAACTAATAAGATAAATTGCAACACAATAAATAAATAAGCTCAATTACAGTTGGTTGACATAAGTACTGCTTTTAATTACTTGAAAAGAAGTGTTTTTGAGCCAAGGATATGAACTCATTGTTTGATAAATACACAAGGAAAACAAAAGCTCTCATTTTGGCTTTTCATAAATTTAGGAGGTCACATTCACAGGAGACCTCAGTCATGCATATCCTGTTATAATGGAGTTGTATCATTCTGGGAGTAACTATATCATGATACCAATAACTCAGTAGAAACAAATGTAGTTCTTCAACCTGCTTATCTTGCTATGAGACAAACTAAGATGCAGGAGGAACTTTGAGGAAAGTATCTTGTAAATTCTGAACCCAAATTTTAGTTATTCAGACTGTACAAATACAATTATATTAACAAAGTAATTACGCGTCTGCTTTAATGAAGATAGCTGAGCTCTTATGGTATCACTCAGTTTAGTCAACATGGCTCAAGAATTGTATTCACTTTTGTATTTACTCATCCATGCACCACGTTTTCCAGATCTGATGCTGATGATGATGCAATTTGTACCGTGTTAAGAGGAGGGTCAGTAAGCCACTCATTAAGAATAATACACGATGCTGCTGACGACCCTTATAAGGCTGAATAGTATTCCATAGAATATACAGGGAGAGGCAAAAAGGCTTGCAGATGTTTGTATGGAAAAATAGTAAAATACTTAATAGATAGTACAAGAATAAACTCTGTTTTGCACACTCACAGCTTTTGCCCCACCTTGCATACGTACCACATTATTTCTATTCATTCACTTGGGATGGAGATTTCTAAAATAGTCTTCCATAAAAATCAGAGATTGGAATAATGGTTCCGAGGGTGAGGGTGGGGACGCGGGGAGCTAGCCGTCCACAGCACAGGCACTAGTGTAAGCGGGATGGGTCAGCGCTAGATTTGCTGTGTAGCTTACTGTAGCTACAGCAGCGCACCCTTGTCCGTGGTTTTGCTTCCTGCAGTTCCAGTGAGCAGTCAACCATGGTGGGAAAACAGTAAATGAACATTTCAGAAATAAGTAACTCACATTGTTTAGATTGTGGCTGTTCACAGGATAAGATTCCGTTGCATCCAGCTCGAGTCTCCAGGCCTGTGTCCAGTGCCTCCCCTGCACACATAACCCAACTTGTGGTCAATCAGTGATCAGATTGCTTATCAGAAAAAGTGAGAGCCACACCCATTGCATAACCTTGGTTACAGGATTTTGCTACAATTGTTCTATTTTATTATTACTTACTGTTCATTTCTCTCTTTTTTTAAGATTTTATTTTATTTATTTAAATGTTTTTTTATGACTTTCAGAGAGAGGGGAAGGGAAGGAAGCAGAGAGGGAAAGAAACATCAATGTATGGTTGCCTTTCACCTGGCTCCAGCTAAGGACCTAGCTGGAGACCTGGCTTGTAAACTGGTGATGTGCCCTGACTAGAGAATTGAACCAGTGGCCTTTGGGTTTACAGGTGGGTGCCTATCCATTGAGCCACACCAGCCAGGACTTGTTCATCTCTTCATTGAGATGAACTTAATTTATAAATTAAACTATATCCTACATATGCATAATGTAGGAAAAATTGTAATAAATATGTTCTAAAACCCAAAGTGGATGCCTAAAACAACAGATAGTGCCAAACTATACGTGTACTATGTTTTTTTCTGCATACACATATCCTCAGTAAAGGTTAAAGTACTTTTGCACTTTTGCACTTTGACCTGTTAAGTAAAATGAGGGTTATTTGAACTCCGCACTATAATATTGCCACAGTTGATCTGATAAACTCCACAGCTGCTAGATGATTAATAGTCAAGGAGAATCTGTGGTAAAAATTAATTAACCTAGAGTTTAAAAAATTAGGCTTTTGCCTATATTTATTTTTGACTCTATTTCCTATTTCTGTATGCTTTGAAGAATTCATTTATTTTTATTTTTTTCTGTAATTTAATGCATACTAAAATACCCATGATAAAATTGTGTATTCTCACAAAGTAGACAACCTACACATTTACACATTTTTATCCAGAAAAGTGGTAACTTTCATACCTTTTATCATAAAATTGTTGAGAGATATCTGTGAACATCCCACAGAACATCACTTTGATAGATTATGCTGAGCAGACTGGAGGTGCATGAGATGACTGGCATTCAGGAGGCCTTACTAAGAAATATTGTTTTTGCATAAGTGGGTGAAAGGTCGGCCATGTACCAATTCACATCCAAAAAAGAGTTATAATTGCAGGAGTTGGCTACAAGCCAGGACAGGTCTCAAGTCACAGGCACGTTATTACATCTCGCTTCCCTCCTCCTACAGCCGGGTTACTCTCCTGGAGAACAAAACCCAACTCCTGCTAGCTTTCAGCGGGGCCCAGAGTTGGACACGTGTCGGTGGTTGAGACTGTAATGCAAGAGGCCTCGCCATTAAACACAATAAACCGGGCACATCCTATGCTGTTGGCATTACCTGTGACACAAAAAATCTGGGTGGAATTTGTGGCACGGCCCAGTGGGAGAATCACAATGAAGAGTCCCGGATTTTTGGAAGAAGACTATGACACTTACAGGAAATAGTTATAATCCTTTTATAAAACAGAGCCTCTCAGAGGCAGACCACGAAGGAAACCAAGTGACCAGGGAGCTGGAGTGGCTCATTATAATCTAACAGACCCAATGTGACAGATAGAATAATTCTTCACCCCCAACCAAGATGTTACCTTCCATGGAAAAAGGGACTTTACATATATGTTTGGAATTATGAAATTTGACATGGGAAGATTATCCTGGCTTATCCAAGTGGGCCCAATCTAATCACATGAATTCCAGTAATAAAACAACCTGATTTTAGTAGAATCTATTTCAATTCATTGACAATGTAAATTTTTCTTTTTCTTTTTGAGCTGGAAGGTACACTTGCCACAACATTTTCTTCTTGTTTGACTTCAGTGGCATTAAGTGGCAATTCAAAAAGGTGGGTCTAAATATTGATTCTTACTTTTAGAGCCTGAAGTTAACTTCTGTTTTTTACTTTAGCATTGTATTGTCTCACTTAAAACATTTATTTTATAAAGGAAAATAAAAAAAAACAGATAATAAGGAAAGGTAAAGAAAACAACATGGAAAATTTGAAATGTTTATTGTTGTGAATTACTTATTAGTCAACAAATAACTTATAACCCTATACAACTCAAAGCAAGGGTACATGCAAAGACAGAATTACACTTTACTGTACTCAGAACATTTAAAGAAATTGTACATTTACTCTATTATAATCTCATAATGCTTAAAATAGATGTGTGTGTGTGTCCATCTCAAAATCTTAAGACAGCTCTGTGAAGATAATGTACTAAGGAAAATTACATGAGCGTTAACATAAAATGTTGGGTCCAGAAATATATTGAAACAAGAAGACCTTTAGATATCACCTCTTTTCTATACATTGAAAAAATGATTAATATTTAAGTCATGCACCCCAGCCATTGCTTCTTTATCTTTTTAAATTTTATTTTAGAATCTAGTTTAGAACTAGTCAGACTATCCATCTTGTTTATCATGAAGCATAACTATCTATACCTCAGAGTCTAGAGCACAAGCAATTGCTATGTATAGACTCACTCATGTGAAAAGTAGCTTAATCAAGCAGTGTGTTGTATAGAGCATGTACCTTTACAACTCTTGAATGAAAGGGTTTTATCGGAAACGCCTTGCCATCGTGCTGGTAATAAATGCGAGATCATTTCTGATTTGCATTCACAAAAGCCTCCCATTGCGTGAATTTTCCAGGGCTTTTCGGTGGTCGCTGTTACCACTTGAGGTTCCTCTTGTGTACCTGTCCCGAGAATTGTGTACACACTACACAGACTACATGTCCACTTAAGGGAGGTGACAAATATCTTCCAAAATTAATGAAAATCTGTCCACCTGGTTTTTTAGGCGTGACTGTAAAAAATCAAGGAAATTTATTTTTATTTTTATATGTTTTTATATTCAACATTTATTGCAACACTTCATTCTGAGTGGACCATTTGATGATTGGCATCTACATTAGAAAAACTGATTTAAAGTTATTGGTAGTACATTTTGTATTGTGTTATCTGTGGGTGAATTATTGACTAGTCAGCATGGAAGAACCATAGACATTTATTTATGTAATCTATTCTATAAGTAAGACAAAATCAAATTACATAGTCAAACGATGTCAAATTTATCTTTAAAACATTCTAAGAATCAGTGACTAATTTTTACAATTAAAAAAAATATAAAAGTGGCATGTGTGTTTCAAGGAACATGGTAAATCAAGAAGTATCTTGATTTTGTTCTTGATTGTGATTTAAAAATGAATGTCTTTGTTGATTGCATTTGTATATAATAAATGTATTCAGCTGAATGGTGCCTGGAAGAAAGAATAAACACTTTCTTTATTCTTTTAGGTTCTGTGTAGCTGGTCTAACAATAAAAGTGGAATAACCAAATTAACAGGAGGAAACAACTTGAATTATGTACATATGAGACTGCAAAGGCAATGAATGAGGTAAGCAAGTTCGGCATCTCAGGGTGAGGAATGAGATAGGGGTTGAGCTGCATAGGGAGGAGGATAATTCATAGGACAAGAAGAGGAGCAGATGTTAGGTAATTAATTGTATGTTTGCTCTGCCCTATAGGTAAGTCTTTCAGATAAAAAGTTATCTCTGGTAATAGCTCTCTTTCTGGTCCAGATCCCCCATGTAAATTTTTTTAAGTAATTGAGAGTGAAGTAAAAGGTTTTCTCAGTCAGTTCAGTCTTGATTGGCTTCAGGCCAAAATAATCTACATGTCACATTGGCATATTTTGGGACACCTGTTCTGAACCCCTTTCATTGCCATTGGAACCGTGCTATTTAATTTTATATAAGGCTTACAATTTTATAAGCTACTTGGGATCCATTTCCTCCTAACAAATGATGTGATACCATGTCACTATTATATTGGGCAAAAGAGTTAAAGTTTGCTATTTAATTAAAAGTTTAAGTCAAGTGACTTCCAAATCTTATGTTAAGATCTTATCCTCTATAGAGGCAAAAACATAAGGTTACTATATCATTGATTCTGTTAATTAAACATTTTTTCCACTGAATACCTTTTAAGAAGAGAAATACAATAACAATTATAGTTGATCACAAAGGATTATAGAAATGGTGAAAGGGCAAGCTAGAAAACTCCGTTTTTAATCTTCCATAGAGAAACTACGTTTTCATTTCTGTTGTACTGCAGTATAAGAAGTCAATGACAGGTACATGTCTCTTTGCAATAACTTTTATAACCTTCTCTCAGAAAAAGTCTCTATTCTTGGCATGCCACCCACAGTTCACTGACTTTGAACTAGTCTTGTCCAATCCCCAGCTCCACTAGGCTGTTTCAGCTACCTCCGATGGAAAAATCCCCTGAGACTTCTTTACTGAGATCTTTCCAATTGCTCTTCTCATGATAAAGATGACATTTTTTTTTTAGATGCCAGCTGTGTTACTCATTGAATGTTCAGGGCATAGTTATTTTCTTTATTAACATTTTGAAGGTCATATCAGTTTACTAGGGTGCATTAAAAAAATAAAGACTATTGCCTAATGATTTTTATTTTATCCCTGTGTTTCACTACTTCAGAATTTTCATGTAATCCTGTCTCCTGCTCTTTTATTATTTTGCAAATGAGAAATTTTCTCTCTTAAAGGATGGCAGTAATTTTAGTCATGGTAGTAATGACTAACACAGTGGGCTCCTTTATTATGTTATTTGTCTTTAAATTCTAGTCTCAGCCTGAAAAACCAGAATAATCAATTTTTATTTCTGAAGGCAGGGAAAAAATAGATATTTCAGCTCAAGCAGATAGAGAGAATTGGCCAGTCTTTTTTACTTTTTTTTTGTTCTATTTGGGCTCTCAAGAGATTGGATGATGCTCACCCACATGAAGGAGGTTTTTTTTCTTTCTTTCTTTTACTCTACTGATTCCATGTTTATCTCTTCTACTTCCAGAAACGCCTTGCCCAGAAACACTCAGAAATTATGTTTTATCAGCTGTTTGGGCATCTCCTTGCCCGGCTGATACAGAAAATGAAGCATTACAACAATATATCAATATTGGTTCATTAATTGTACTAAACCCATGTAAGATATTAATAATCTAGGAAACTGAGTCATGTGTTAGGTACTATTTTCATAATTTTTCTGAAGATCTAAAACTTTCTAACTTAAAAAAAATATATTTAAAATATTTATTAAAAGATTTTTTATGCAGACATTTCAAAATATTAAGCAATTTCTTCCTATTATTCCTGCTAAGATTTTTAAATATGAATGTGTGATAAAAGTTATATACTTTTCTCATATACTAATACAGTCATTCCATTTTACTCTTCATTCTGATAAGGTACAATAACTTACATAAATTATACTTTATATTAAAACACCTTTCATGGTCAGGATAGAGTAAGCTGCAGTAAAAAAAGAAAATCTCAGTGACTTGACAAATCAAAGATTTATATTCCTCTTGAGTTACATGCTTGTGTTAGGTCAGTGGGCACTGTGATCCATGTCACCCTCACACAAGGGGACTCAAGACAAGACACCTCTATCCTCTGGATGCTGCTGTGAGAACAGTAGGAAATGGGATCAAAGGCCTAGAAATACATTCTGTGGAATTTTTTTTTTGAAAACATGACCTGTATTGTTGCATGTGTTTTTAAATTTCTTAACTTTGGAAAAAGAGAGGGCATAATTAGAAGAGACGAACAGGTTGAGGGTTTTTGGGTTCTGCTCCTATTTCCTATCTTGGTCTGATTGGTAGCTGTGTGGTTTGCCCACTTGGTGCTTCACGCTGTACACTCATCGATCACTATTTTATATTTCTCTTATACACTAGAAGGAACTTTATGACAAAAATAAAAACCTCTACGTTTCAAGTATCAATTTTCTCATTTAAAAAAAATGAACACATAGTAATACATTGATATTTACCAAATTTTATTTTGGAGATAAGTGACTTATCTATGCTGATTTGTTAGTTTCAGGTTGTTTATAGTGATAACAGGAATGGATTTTAATTTAAGAAGCGTTTCAGTTATCTAGATGTCTTCTTGTTATTGTTATTTGATTCTGATCCCTATATGGCAGGAAGTCAACTGAGCTGGAGGAAGAACTGAGCTATTTATTGGGTGCCAGAATGGGCATTAAGCCAACAAGCCAAAGATAAAAGTAACAATTAAGACTTTAATCACTTGCTACAATAGCAGAAGCAAGAAACTAAAACCAATTCCATTTTTTCTCTATGAAACAGGAGACTGGTGGGTGAGGAAGGAACCCTGAGCAGTCCGGGGTGGTTTTATGAACACGGGGGGCGGTCTCCTATGAGTAGATTTTTTTTGTCCTACCCAGATAGTATTTTTTCATGCCCAAGGCAATGAAAACAATTTCCTTTATTTCCATATATTTCATATTTGAAATATTTTAAAATGTTTGCTTTTATGTTTTGGTCTATGATTGTTGCAAATTGCCTTTTTGTATAATGTGGAATAGATAAAAAGGGTTTTTTGTTGTTGTTGGTTGGTTGGTTTGCTTGTTTTTTTTTTGTTTGTTTGTTTTTTTGTTTTTGTATGATTTTTCCAACTGTCCTTTTTCAATTTCATTGCATTGATAGCTTTTTAAAATTCAGTTGATCTATATGTGCAAATTTATTTCTGGACTCTATTTTGTTGCATTAATTTTTTATCCTTATTTGAAAAAGTTATTTTCCCTTTTTTAAAATTACTTTATTGTTCTATGACAGTTGTCCCATTTTTCCCTCATTGCTCTCCTCCCTGCCCCACCCACCCCATCTCCTCTCCCATAGTCAGTCCCCATCCCGTTGTCCAGGTGTCCATGGTTCATTGGAAAAATTTATTCTCTTGATTATGATAGAACATATTTTTCTCCATATGATTTTTAAAAATCTGTTTTAAGGATTACAGTTTATTGTTGACATCTTATATTTTAGTCAGATTTAAAACTGTTTTATTCACATAAAATTGAAAATATAACAATATAAATCTCTTTACTCCTCTAAACTTGTATCCTTGTCCTCATACATTTCATTTATACATGTTATAATATTATTTTTGCTTTAAATACCGGGTGACATTTAAAGATATTAAGAAAATGGAATAAAAGCAACATTTCATATATCCTTATATTTTTAATTTTAATCCTCTGTATTTATTCATGTATATCTGGGTTTCTGAGTTTTTATCTAGTAACATTTTTCTTCAACATGAAGAACAATTTTAATTATTTAGTTAAAGTTAAAATAAAAATTTTAGATAAATAATGGCTGAGAGAGTTAGAATCTTCTAAGAACTAATTTTTTCAGCTTTTGCTTATCTGGATTTTAAAAAGATTTTATTTATTATTTTTAGAGAGAGGGGAAGGGAGAGAATCAGAGAGGGAGAGAGACATCAATGTATAGTTAGTTGCCTTTCACCTGCCTCCAGCTATGGACCTGGCTGGAGACCTGACTTGCAACCTGGTTATATGCTCTGGCTGGGAATTGAACCAGCGACCCTTGGGTTCTCAGGCCAGGACCTTATTCACTGTGCCACCAGCCAGTGTTTTGCTTATCTAAAATTTTAAACTGCACCTTCAGATCTTTCATAAATGATAATTTCTATAAGTAATAGAATTCTGAGTTGACAACATTTTTAAAGAACATTGTAGATATTTATGTATTCTCATTGTTAATTCATCATTTCTAATAATTCTTGAAATTTTTAACATTGATGTTGTATATCTAGGTGTTTTTCTTTTTTGTCCTTTGTCTATTATTCTTGTCTCTTAGATTCTCAGAAGTTTGTCTCTAATATGTCTTTGTGTGTTTTTTTATATTTATTTTTCTTTGGGGCTGCTAGTCTCCTTGGATCTGTGAGTTCACATTTTCACCAACTTTGGGATATTTAAAAGCCAATATTTCTTTAAATTTTTTCTTGTTATCTTTTTTCTTTCCTTTGGAGAATCCAGTTGCATGCAGGAGCTAAATAGCAACAATAGTTCAGGACTCAGTTTAGATGTCATGTTTTCTATGAAAATTTTGCTAACTAGTCATTCCCACCTCAGCCCCCAGATTGGATGGGAGAGATGCCCCTCCTCTGTGTGTGGGAATCTTCATCCCAGCACTCACGACATGATACTGTGACTGTTCCTTTCTTATCGACTTAGGGACTCCAGATCCAGAAACTTTTCCTGAAAGCTAGAACTTGTGTTATTCATGGTTTTATCTCAAGATAGGAGCACAGTGCCTAAAACAGCAAGAGTTCAAAACATTTTTAAAAATTCATTATGCATGCCTTACATAATTAAAAAGGTTGAAACACAACTATACAAGGTGCGGAGGGGGGGGCAAACAGAATTTATTTATAAAAAAGGCTTATTTACTCTTACATGTTTAAATGTCAGTCACCTTCAGAATACTCCCCAATTTTGCAATACACCTATGGAGACATTTTTTCCACTGCTTTTGAACTCCCCTATTTTGATACCTTTCAGTGCTTCTCCCATGTTTTATTTCACCTCTTCCACATCAGCAAAACTTTTTCCTTTGAGAACTATTTTTTTCAGCTGGGGAAAGAAACCAAAACAAGTTCCTCAGGGTGAGATCAGGTGAACAGGAAAGGTGGAGCAGGAGGGCCAGGCCATGTTTTGGTCAAAAACTGAATGCTCGGTGAGGCATGGACAGGTGCACTCATAAATCACCCATCCTGAAATGGGCAAACATGTGGAAAGAATTTTTCAAAAAATGCACTGAAGCCAAATATAGCCTCTCACAATAACTCCAGCTCGTGCTCGGATACAAATGGGCTCCTAGAACACTCATCCAGCGGGGGAAGGCTGTACTACAGAAAATAAATCCACTTTTTTAAAACCTGTCCCCATTGAACATTACACAGCCGATATTTACCTGCAGAAGGAAGGCAATTTCTACCTTTACCATGATTCTAGTAGTGAAGTCCTGGCCTGATTCTGATACTGTTATTTTTAGCCTTTTTTTCTGAAATATTTGCCAATGTTTGCACTGTGGAAGATGCACTCATATTCCCATTGATACAGTGATTGAAAGATCAGGTTTTCCATGTTGAATATAATTGTGAAGAATTATTATTTATCCAGAGTAGAACCTACTAAACTTTTCATATGGCCATTTATTATCTCAATGAATTGTTTAAGGAAATAAATGAAAATTGAGTCATTTTATAAGATATAAATATTAAATGTAAAGTAATCACTTAATAGCATTACATTTTTATTGGATGGTTCTTAATGAGCAAGAGATGCTTTATTATTTTTTAAAGATTTTATCTATTATTTCCAGAGAGAGAGAGAGGAAGGGAAAGAGGCAGAGAGGGAGAGAGACATCAATGTGTGGTTGCCTTTCACCTGCCTCCAGCTATAGACCTGGCTGGAGACCTGGTTATGTGCCCTGGCTGGGGAATGGAATCAGTGACCTTTGGGTTAGCAGGCCTACTCGTTACCCATTGTGCCACCAGCCAGGGAGATGCTTTATTTTTTATACAGATGTATAATCAAGTGTTCAAATGAGTGGCTAAAACTGTTTTACGGGGTAACATAATCTGTGTCACACATTTGGCAAAATATGACTTTTTTTCATGAAAACAATCCTATAAAAACACCTAATTAACTTTTCGCTAAAAATAACAAGATCTTTTTTCCCCCTCTATTCTACCTTTTTCTTTTCTACTAGTGCATCTCACTTAGTAAACTGTTTAGGTAGCCTCGGGATGTAAAATGTGTCATGTACATTATTGAGACATCGGCAAGGTTGGTAGGATCCTCTCTGTCAGAATAGATGACAACTAATTATAGTCTAGAAACTGGAAACCCTTGGGGAAGAAGTAAAGTCTGAGTCTGCCGAGATAAGATTGTTTTAGGCTATTTTGATGGTGAGCGTATTTATAAGTTGTATTAATAATAGATGAGCTAATGTTGTAGCTCTAAAATATGAAAACATTCTTATCTGACCACTAGGAAGTTACTTTTCTTGCAACAACAATAAAAATAAAATGACTACTAAATAATAAATCACTTCCTTAAAAGAAAGTTTTCTTGGTATTCTTTAATATTTATAAAGTTGTTAACAAAGGTTTCTAAAGCTTCACAGTATGATATTCTAGGAAAGATGTAGTCATATGTTTCACTTAATTTAAAAGATTTTTTTGTGATTTCTTTTTACAATGACCGCGCTTTTCTTTTTAATTCTTACATTCTTCTCTTTGTAGTCTCTATTAAGCAATTAATATCATTCATAATAAAATACCACTAGTATTCAGTTTATCCTCCTACCATCTAATATTTAATAATTAGGTTATGATCCTTAATATTTTATTTCCTTTCTTGACAAGTGAGAGAAAGGGCCTTCCTCTTTTCTTTCTCACACTTTCATGAGGAACTTCCTTCTGAGTAAGTCTACAGCCCTGGGAGCGCAGTGGCTGCGTACTGCTGATGCTCCTTTTTTTAGGGGCCACCAGCTGAACTTTCATAGTCTGAAGCCTCTGCCTGACCTTGGTGCCACAATGCCTACAATTTTACCTGTGGTGTCAGAGTTTGAAGCGGTGTCCCTTTGTTTCAGTCTTTAGTTGCAACATCAACTGTGCATTTGTGGTGAGGAGGGCTGACAATTGGTATGAATGAGTCTATTAGATTTTTTGCCACTAGAACTTGAAGTATAAGCCCAAAATATGGTAGAAAATACACAGGCAGAAGAGTAAAGACACATTTTATTTTCTCATTGGCTAATCCTATATGTAACTTAAAATTGATAGATGACAGATGGATAGATAGAGATCTACCTTTCTAGTTAATGGACAATCTCATTGTTCACTATGTTTTCTATGTTATAATTGGCTAGAAGTGACACACAGTAATGGAAAACTTCTTTGGAAACTCAACAAGGAAATAGAATAAATATATTTAGCATAGGAATGAGTGAAGAATTTTAGGATTTCATACAGATTTTTAAACATGTATGAATCCTGCCTCTTTTTCTAAATTATTCTTTGCAATAATAAGCTTGACTATTACACAAGCAAAATATTAATCCAATAAGAGAAATAGAAAAGTTTAAAATTCTAGGAGGATGGTGAAGATAATAAATAAGAGAAGTTGGAAAAATGAACTGTGAGCTTCTTAAAAAACCAACAAAAAGTGCAGAAAAATAATAGTTATTTAAGAAGAAAGCAATTTTTTTTATAACTCCAGGCTCTAGGCTAGTTTACTTTAAAGTGTAATTATTACAAGATACTGAACTCCCTATTGCTGTTGTTCTTGATAGCAGCTGTGCAGAAAAAGTCAAGAAATTATCTGTGAGGGCATATGTAAAACTAATTTATGAAACCTCAAAGCATAATTTTAATTGTCATAACATACACGTAGGATCATAGGACTCAGAATAATAGTGTTCTTTGTCAGAGAACTTGAATAATGTGCCCCGATGAAAGGAGAAATGTTGAAAAAATCCAGAAAAAGATTTCACTACCTAATACTCACTTACTCTCGATGTATATAACCTGTGGTATAATGAATAAAATTAGTTGGTTAGAGTAAGAATTAACACCTATATACTACTTAATATGTATAAGGAAGTCTGATTAGCAAATAAAAAAGCAAGATATTCAGTTATATTTGAATTTCAGGAAAACAATGAACATTCTTTAAAATTTAAATATGGTCCATGCAATATTTAGGACAAACTTAAGCAATATTTAGACAGCATATACCAAAAAATATTTTTTGTCTGAAATTCAAAATTAGGTGGGTGTTCTATATTTTATCTGAAAACCCTATTTAACACTTTAAATATTACTTTATTTGATTCTTAAAATAATCTGTTTTTGTAGGTAATTTTTTTTTTACAGATAATAAAATCAAGGCAGAGAGAGGTTAAGTAACTTCGATGCGTTCATGCAGGGAGTGAGTGTCAGAGTTGAGGCTCCAAGCCACGTACTCTAGAGACCATGGTCCTGACTTTTCCTCAGATAACATCTGAATTCACGTGTGGGTATAGTGGGAGTGGTACAGGCCAGGCTCAGCTGGAAAAAAATGAAGTGGTTGGCAGCAGAACTTGGAGTAGAATAGTAGATATACTCGGTGTTAGGATCCTTGCCTCCAATACCATGTGTCTTTAATCTCTGTCACCCTGTTGCCACGTGATATTTCTAAATTTTATATAAGGTCATGCACTTATTGCTGCAGATTCCTCAGTGGCTTTTAGATTTTACAGTATCAAATTTTGCTTTCCCATGGTGGATGAAGGCTTCATAATTTGACCCTTGTCTATTTTTTTTTTTTTTTAAGATTTGCACTCATTATTTTGGAGAGAGGGGAAGGCAGAGAGGGAGGGAAACATCAATGTATAGTTGCCTTTCATCTGCTAAGGACCTGGCTGGGGACCTGACTTGCAACTTGGTTATGTGCTCTGACGGGGAATTGAACCAGAGACTTTTGGGTTCACAGGCTGGTGCCCTATCCACTGAGCCACCAGACAGGGCTGACCCTCGCCTATCTTACTTACTTCATCTCTTCTCAACTTCTTTTATTACCCTGCTCTTATACATATACACATGTATTTGTGTGCCTTAGAAGTAATGAATTACTTTAAAGGACATCAGTGTCGGTGGATTATCTGGAATGTAAGTGGACTCAATGCAGATGTTGAATGAATGAACAGATATTCTTTAATTTCACCTGACATGGCACCATTTTCTCTGAGGTCTTGCTGTTGGCAAATTCTTACTATCTCTTTTTTTTTTTTTTTTTTTTTTAAGATTTTATTTATTATTTTTAGAGAGAGGGGAAGCAAGAGAGACCGAGAAGAGAAACACCAATGTATGGTTGCTTTTCACCTGCCTCCTGCTACGGACCTGGCTGTAGACGTGGCTTGCATCCTGGTCATGTGGCCTGCCTGGGGAATCAAACCAGCAACCTTTGGGTTCATAAGCTGGCATCTTATCCATTGTGCCACCAGCCAGGGCCAAATTTTTACCATCTTTCATCCTCTAATGAATGCTCTCTTCCTGGGAAGCTGTGCTTGGCTCTCTAAGGCTGACTTTCCTTTTGGCACTCCTCTAATTACTCAAAGAGAGATATGATTTAGATTTACTTTTCTAGGCAATCTAAAGTAGTTTGATTTTTATATTAACATGTAAACAATATGAAAACAAACAATATATGCACCCCATCACTTTATTACCTAGTCAGTGATATTTGTTACATCTTGTACTTATATATTGTAATCTCTCCAAAGTATCTGTTTATTAACTGACTACCTGCTTGTTATCCATAAAATGGCCTTTAAAACAATAAGTTAGTGAAAAAACTACATCTTTGCAGAGAGCAATTCCTGATCATAAAATGGAGATATTTATAAATGTTTTATAAGCATGTAATCCATCATCAAGGCTTTATTTAAAATTTTACTGAATTTTATGCTGAATGTTATGCTGAACAAACTTGGAAATATAATATATAGTTAGTAGCTGCTCAATAAATTTTAGTTGATTATTAAATTCCAAAATGAGAGCTTTAATGTACTTAGACATATTAATATTACGCTCATTCTTCCAGATGTTAAGATTTTATCTCTTAATATAAATCACTGATACTGTCCCTTTATCTCTTCTTGACAAACAGAAAGAAATAAGTAAAATAAATTGATATGCTTTTTCATACAGGACACAAGGTGGTGTTAGTATTGTTTTAGTTGTTATTGTGATTCTTTTTCCTCTTCTTCTTACCTTTCTCCTCCTCCTCCTCCCAGTTGGTGTCAGAGAATTGGAGAATTGCTTAGTGTGGAAAAATGACACATATTTAGTGTCAGAAAAACAAATTACACATTTCATGTCAGAAAACAGCACACAACACTGTAAAAGTTACATATGACATATCCTGCAATAAAAATAAGTTTTAAGATTTAACAAATTATGCATGGAACATATTTTTACTACCAAATTCCTCATTATTAATCCCAAGTTCCCATGTAAATAGGCCTGACAATGCAAAATTTTATCTGACAACCCTAAATATAAGGCAAGTGCCCAAATGCCATAACTAATATTTATGACTTAAATCAGTAGGTCAGTTTTTGCCTGATGGTGCACTGAACTGCAGTTTACTGCAATGATCCTCTCTGTTGGCAGAAGAGAAAAAGCAAGTTTGGGAATTTAGAGTTAAGTCAACGGCATAAATACATCAATTTTAGAGACCCAGCTTTAAAAATGCCTATTTATCCTAATGCATTAACACTAAATTATCTTGTCTCCCACTAGCAAATGCTTGAGATTTAACAATTGTGTATAAGTCAATTGTCTGGAACTTAACAATTATGCTATTATGGAAGAATATTCTACAAGATTGTTAGTTCCCCAGGCTTTATAACAGAAACTAGTTGACACATCATATCATTGTACTGCTTGTTAAAAACACCTTTTGACTCATGCCTTAGAACTCAGGACAAAGTGGACACATTTTATTTCTCCCTCTGTGACACTGGTGAGGGCAGTTAAGTGGCTTCTACCACAGGACTCGGCTCACTATTTCATCCTAAATGAGCTGTTGACCTCCCAGCTGACCTTGCTATTTGTCTAATTACCGTTTTGGCAAGTTTACCCTTAGTATCTCACAGTTTCCCTCTAATCTACAGAGAAGAAACTCTCATCTGGCTTTTTTCTTTTAAATGACCTCTTATACTTACTTTTGAGTTACAATTTGCCTTAAACCCCTCTCTGCTGATTATTCACCGAATTTTTCCAGTCATTTTAGGTGATGATTGTAGTGTTCTGAGGATGAAGATGAGGGAGAGGAGGAGGGGGGTGAGAAGGAGGACAGGGAAAGAGAAGGACAACACTCAGAGACATCATTGCCATTCTTGAGCATGGATTAGGGACCAAGAACTATGTTAAGCACTGCCCTCTGTGGGTTACAGGTGGTACTAAATGTCACATCAGCCTTGTGAGTGAGATGGTAGTTCCATTTTGTGCAAGGGTATGAGTCACAGAACTATTATCCAAGTTTGCATAGCTGATGAATGGTGGAAGGAGGATTTAATTTCACTTTTTTTTTTCCCTGAATTCAAAGAACCTGATTTTGTTCATAATGCTATGGTGTGAGCCAGAAATCCCATAGGAAGGGTAGTCGAGAGCATAATCAAAACCAAGCAATAAGTTAAAATGAACAGAAGCAGATAATTCAAATGAAAAATGTCTTGCATAAAAATAGCCCTGTATAATGAACCAATGGAGCATTAAAATGTCATTCTAGGTTTCAGTTTTTACCTTTTTATTTGTTTCTTAAATAGTTACAGCAATGCATACAAGACCATTATGCAATTTGGAGAATGGAAACTCCAAAAGATTAATTTTTTAAAGTGGCAGTAAGAAAAAAAGGCAGTAAAATGTAAATTGGATTCTCAAATATTTTTAAATACACTCCTCACCAATTTATTGTGTCAATAGTTTTCATATTTTACTTGTTTTAATAAGTTTTCAATTGATGATTTTTCAGATTAATTACTTAATTGTTATTCTCTAAGATTTTTTTCTCTTAACACATTGCAAAAAATTTGCAAAACTTTCTAAGCCGTATTTTGTGCATCAGATATTTTATAGTGCTTGTTACATTTTGGAAACCTCAAAATAACAATGATAACAATGAAAATATTGGATAAATATACAACTGGCATGCTTTGAATAATTGCTACATGCCAGTGTCTATATTCAGACTTTTACATAAATTTTCCTATTTAATCCAGCAAAATAAAAGAATGATAGAAACAGTATGGCTGGCTTTCCTGAACAAAATTATTGCAGTTGCCTTTCACATTTAATAGTTTCAATAGTTTCAGCCAATTTGTGTAAAACAAAGGAAATATTACAAAAAGCAAAGATATAGAAGCACAATATTGCAAATGATCAAAATTACACAGGAAGATAACAGAATAAATGAGGCATTAACACAGATGACTTTCTCATTGGAACAAAAGAGAAGAGGGAAGTTTACCTCATTACTCCATTATTCACTCATGAAATGACCATCATAAACTTCTGAGAAATGTTATGGTAATTTTAAATTGGTCCAACCTCCACAGATTTTCATTCAGCCTTTAGTATAGTAATGCCATCGTCACTTCTTGCAGAACCTCATCAAAAATAGCTCAATGTCATTACCAAGATTGGAAAAGGAATGAAAACTACTGGCTGTCTCTATACCCTTCCAGGGGTTCCCATAAAGGGCTTACTAAAGTGGAATCTAAACTCTTGAATGGTCACTCCTTGCTAAGGAATTGTTATTGCTCACTGTCTTGTTAAAAAATGTTATCTCAACTTCAATTCTCATTTGCTTTTAATTCGCAAGCATCCGTGTTTCAGGTAGAGAGATGAGTTACCAGACAGGCCCTGGCCTATAGTCGGTCGGCCTACAGCCAGCTGTAGTGCATGGATTCTTGACTTCATGGAGGAAAGATTTCACAACATGAGTCCAGGTGACCGTGGGGGTGCATGTATTAAAACTGGGGACAGTGAAAAAAGAATGGGCTTAGCATAGAAGAAGCAACAGGAGAGCCTATGCTGGGCTACCTTAGCTCCCTGGGAAGTCAGAGAAAAGGGGCTTTGGGGACAAGTGGCCAGCTAACCATTGCCTCAGCGTTTAGGAGATGCACCCCTGTGAGGAAAGAAGCAGGGCAAGAAGAAGGGAAAGGAAATGGAGCAGGCTTCTGCCCAGTGGAAGAGCCTGGGTCTCCAGGCTTGAGACTTTTGTCTCTCTCTGCAGCGGGGAATCTTAGGGGAGGTCTCAGCAAAGGACTTCAATAGAATACTCATCAGTTCTCCAGATGTGCCTTTACAGGGTCAGAGTCCCCACTGACTGACCAGTGACAGGGCAGAGAGTCTTTAGTCACTGGAGTAGGTTCTGGCCTTGCTTACCTAGCTTTGCTGTTTTTCTGGACCTGGAGCTGAACCACAATTGAGGCCTAGATGTCATCTCTGGGAAGGTGAGCTTTTGTGTCTGCCTATAAATTGTTTAGCCATTGTGTTCAGCTGTCTCAGTTTCCCTCTTCCGCTTGCCAAGGAATTTTTCTTGTCTCCAACGCACAGAGCCAGTTTTCAAGTTCAGATCAATGCCGAGCACGGACTGGTTCAGCACTGGTCGCAGTAGTAGAAAATGTCAGCAGCAGGAATTCTGCTGTAGCAGAGGGAGCCCAGGCACTTCCTTGGATAGAGTGTGTTTCACTGTTCTCTATTTTATTGTATTTATTTAATTTTTAAAAAGATTTCTTTTATTCATTATTTTTTAGAGAGAAGGGCAGGGAGGGAGGGAGAAAGGGAGAGAAACATCAATGTATGGTTGCCTTTCACCTGCCTCCAGCTATGGACCTGGCTTGCAACCTGGCTATGTACCCTAACTGGGAATTGAACCAACGACCTTTGGTTTTGCAGGCTGGCTGCAGCAGTGGTGTGGGGGACAGGGAATCATCTGATTCATCAACAGCCCATGTGCCAAGTTTGGACTGTCCTGTAGTTTGGACCGTCCTGTAGTGAGTCAGTGGAGGGTTTTAGTTAAGAGAGTGACAAGATTAGATTTAATTTTAGATGGAGCTCTTTGCTGGCTCTGCAGAAGATGGATTTGAGGAGAAAAATGTTAAGGAGCAGGGAAATCAGTGATAAGGGTATTCAGTATCACAGACCTGTACATGAAGGGGTCAGTGAAATTGTGGTCCCTCAAGGGCCGGATAGTACATATTTTAGGCTTGGTGGGTCATATGGTCTCCATTGCAACCACTCAACTTCTCAAGCTCTGGAGAAAATATAAATGAATAAGAGTGTCTGTCCTTTAATAACACTTTATTTATGGAAGCAAAAATATAAATTTTACATAATTTTCATTTGTCACATATTTTCAATTAGTTTTCAATCATTAAAAATGCAAAAACAATCTTCCTTACTCAACACACTGAAAAGACAGCAGTCTGGGTTTGGTCCAAGTACTATGGCTTTCTCACAACTGGGTTATTCTAGCATTTGTTTGTAGGAGAAAGGAGGAATTTTTAAAAATATATATTAAAACGGTACAACAGCGTTCACTCTGTGAACTCTTAGACTGGTACATATTAAATAGTAGATGTATGAGCATTTTGGAATAAAAGAAAATAGATCAGAACTTGATGGCGCCCTATGCTGGTGAGGAGTGAAGTAAGAATAGATGTGCTAGTCTCAGTTTTTGTGGCTTAAGGTATTGTGGGGTCACTAATTGTTACGGGGAATTCTGGAAATGGAGCTGTGGGGAGCAGAAATGGAAAATGCCTGTCTTCTTTTCTGCCTTGTTGGTGTTTCTCCTCAGGGCTAGCCATGAACCAGTTTTAAATTAATTAGACTTGTCTACTTAACTTCCATGATACCCAGAGTTTGTATGCAGATACTTCTAGAACCCATTCTGACTGAAAGATTCTCTTATTGATATATTTCTTGTAGGATACTTACACCTTAACTACAAGATCCTTTTAACTGAGTATTTTCCTTTGACATTTTTTCCATTGGAGAAAGGAGAAGAGGTATTTCTCAAAGAATTTTGTTTTGCTTTTAGCATCGTCATTATTATTATCTTGAAATAGAGACGTGAGTAGCCATGGTTACCAGTGAAAAAGCAGGTAGAAAAATTATGCCACTAATAATATTATTTTGTTCTCTAATTCATGTTATCTTAGGCTTCCAAAGACCAAAGCAAAGGATGCCATTGGAATTGCTTTTCTGGTATTCCCTGCCTTTTCCTCACCTCTCCTCCCTCTTCCATGCTGCTGCTCACAAACTTTAGTGACTTCTCCAAGCTTTAGGTGATTCCCCTTCTCCTCCTCTTCTTCCCCTTCTCCCACTCTTTCCCTACCTCCTCCTTCTTATTCATGAGCATTAATACCCTTGGGACTTGTAGCTTCTCATAATAATAATAATAATAATAATAATAATAATAATATCTGGAGTGAAGCTTAAAGATTTTACTTCATAGTAGGTATATACTAAATAATATTTTTAGAATGGATTAATTTATCCTGAATCCAAAAAATAACAAGAAAAGATGAAAATGAACATGTCAAATATAGCATGGTAGAAATTAATCTGCCAGTTCTCATCCATGCAAAACATCCGAACAAAAACAGGATGACATTTTGGTGCAATCCAATAAAGAATCTAGTTTAAGCAAGGGAAGAGCTGCATTTTGAAGGTTGTTGCATGAACTGGGTCTCAGAGGACATCACTTTTATTATAAGATAAGCAGATTTTTATCATGTAAGAGATCTATGAAATTGAAAACTATAGAAAAGCTGAAAAACTTCTAATTAAAAAATTGCATAGGGGAATCCTCTACTCTGATTGGGTCAATTGCTTTCTGGCCTAGTTTTATGAATTAGAATTACTTCTGCTTACTAACGGCATTATATAAAACATTAAAATATTTCCACAAATTAAGGTTATAGAAGTTAATAAAAAATAGGGTCCCTAAGCATCATTGAATATATTGCTTATAGTATTTGAGTAACTGTGTAGGAGTAAAAGTAAGATAAATATTACATTATCACTGAATTTAGTGTCCTGTACATACATTTTTTTGGAGCTACTTCCAGCATTGCTTTTATTTCTTTAATTTTCCAAAATTGACTTTTAATCCCTATTATGATTTTTTTGTGTTTTTTATCATTATTTTTCTATTTCTAATTTTAATAGTTTACTTTCATATCATGCAAAATATATGTTTAAAGGATTTGTGTTGATTATTTTGTGCTCATGATTAAAACCAGAAGCAAATTATATGATTTTGAAGATAACCCTCTTTTCCTTGCCAGCACCTAAAACAAAATAGAAAAAAACAAAAGCCTAAATTGCAAGGCATTACAGACCTCACTTGGATCCTGCCTCTTGTAGTTATTTTTAAAAACTTAGTTCAAACTAGTTTAAAATGGAATAATGAATACTTCTCATAATTAGAATTCAGTAGTTAATCATTTTATTAAACAATGCATTTGTTTTTAATACATATTTATTTAACTCCTATTATAAAGTAAGCATTATGCTCAGTACTTTCAATGATAAAATAATGAAGCAATTGTAAGACATGGGATCAGCTCCTGAGAAATTAAGAGATGAAGGATATGTATCCCTTTTTAGATGCACATTTATATACGATGCATGGAAATATAAATGCCTCAAAGGCAAAAAATAAATATTGAGAATAAAACCATGCAAATATTTGAGCAGATAAACCAAAATGGACTTTTGAGAGAAATATCACTTTATTTTGACCTTTAAAGATAGAATTCATAAAGACAAGTATTACAGAGAAGAGGTAAGTGAAAATTTATTCTAGGACTCAGACAAGGAGAAGTTTATGTAAGTGGATGAAGTTTGACAAAATAGATCAAATAAGATAGTTTTAATTTACTTCATAGAAACACAAACAGTGTGTAGAGGTTAATCTTGGACCTATGGTGTGGAAAATGAAAACTCATTACCATTGAGACATTAGAATGGTCTGTTATATCAGTTCCATTTTTCTCCCTGAATCTAGCCAAGGATAATGATGACAATGATAATGATAATGTTAAACAACAGCAACAATAAACATTTTTAATGCTTACTATATGCCAGACACTTCTAATTAACTGAAAACAAACCTATATGTTATGTATATTTAAGCCTATTTTATAGATCAATAATTTGAAGCACAGAGATGCTAAGCAGGTTGCTCAAAACAACACAGCTTCAAGTAGCAAGAGCCATGATGTGAAACACCATACTTCAATCATTTTGCTATTTGGAAAAAGATGGAGAAAGGTAAAGAACAGAGTACTGATGAACAAAGCATGTCTCAAATTGAAAACTGAAGTTACAAACTTTTTCAGTTCTCTTTATGCTTCAAGCCTCAACCAGAAAGTTCAAAGCAATCCTTTACTCCTCCATCTCTCTGGCTTCAATTTTATGTTTGTTGGACACTTTCATATCATTCTTAAGAACTCCTTCCATTTTGTCTCATTTGTAATGATCTCACATTACATCTCTTGCCTGACTTACTGCTATAGGTATCTAACCAGTGTCCCTGCCTCCCAATTTCCCCATGGCTCCCAAAGCAGCCACCACTATGTAATTGGTGGTCTTCTTGACAGGCACTTAAACATGACATACTCTTACAAAAAGCAAAACAACAATAGCAACAAAAAAGCAATGTCATGTTTCTCAGACCCCACAGAATAGTCTAAATTTCTTCCTTTGGCCTAAAAGGCCTTACTTAATGACTAGGTCTCCTTTTTCCTCAGTTCTAAGTTCTGATCATGGGTAGAGATAACATGTGTTTTTAAAAATGTGTTAAGGCCCTGGCTGGTGACAGAGTGGATAAGGTGCCGGCCTGCAAACCCAAAGGGTGCTGGTTTGATTCCCAGCCAGGGCACATAACTGGTTGCAAGCCAGGTCTCCAGCCAGGTCTCCAGCCAGGTCTGTAGCTGGAGGCAGGTGAAAGGCAACCATACATTGATGCTTCTCTCCCTCTCTGCCTCTCTCTCTTCCCCTCTCTATGAAAAATAATAAATAAAATCTTTACAAAATTTAAAAAAAAATGTTTTAAATGTTTATTTTCAAATGACCAAAGTGCTTTCATAGCTACAAACTTTAGAGTTTTCATGATCTTGCCTGTATCCATCTGGTGAACTGTTCCTTCCATTTAAACATTCAAATCAGGCCTGACCTCCTGAATTCTTCCCAAACCCAGCAACCAAAATGTGTTTTTCTATTTGCAAACATAGAACTCTATACTGACTCTTGGTGGAGCACTTAATAATGCTCCAACCATTCCTTCATTTAAGTCCCAACTCTGCCGGTGAGATCTTCAAAGTCAGAAAGAGTGTCTTATTGTTATTATTCACAGGGTCCTTTGCAGGGTTCTAGCATACAACCTGACACCTAGTAGAGGTTGAATGAATAAAACATGAATTAATGAGAAGGGTTGCAGATGTAATAAAAAATTTTTGGCCCAACAATTTGCTCCCTCTACAAAAGAAAAAAATAATATCATTGGAGAAAAAAGAAAACACAGGTTTCCCATCAAGGCTTTCTGCTAGGGTTAAAGAAGCCATATAGCATAGGACAGAGAATTTCCACTGTGTTTGTGTCAGAGCCTGAGCATTAATCTAATACGTGCAGGGGAGAAAGTCTGAGTTAAAGTAGTTGAGGACTGTCGTAAGTGGCTCTTCTCTGATCCCCAAGATGCCTGGAAGCCAGATTTCTAGGGTCGGGGTGGGAGAAGGAGAGCAAGGCAGAGGAAAGGGTAGGGGGTGCCCCGGGAAAGATCCAGGAGGGCAGAAAGGAAAATGCCAGATCATTAGCTACTATGATGAAAAAAGTTCATTTTTCAAATTGCTTGTCAATCTAATTCGTACCATGTGAAACAGTCAGATCTATTTCTTGGCTGAGGAATATGCTGGAATAGAGCATTTGGATAAATAACGATCTTCCTAATTTTAATGATCATAACCACCCACACCAGGGTGTGGGTGGGGCCCTGGTGGATGGCCATTCTCTACCGACCAGGTGTTTGCCCTGGGGCTTTGGTGCACCCCTGCAGCCTCCACTTGCCACCGCCCAGGGTCACTCGCCCATTTTCTGATGCGGGGTGTGCGGGCTTTACTCTGCTCACAGGGAATGAATGGGGTTCTGATAGTCACTTTATTTCAGCACATTGCGTCTCCTATGACACCGCCACTTTCTCTTGCCGCCCTGCAGCAATACCATAGTTCAATACCATGACGAGATACACTGTGAAATTTTATACAGGCGCCCGAGCCAGGAGACTGTGGTTTTAGGGAAGTGCAATGCTTTTTCTACATTTGCGCAGAACAAGGAATCCGGGCGGAAGGGGGCAGGACAGCCAAGCGGAGCCCTTTGGAAGTAAGATGACATTGTTTAATTTGGACAGCTCTTTGGTGTGTTCACACATATTATCTTAGTTAATCTTCACAAACTATTATATGCCCATGTTTTCATTCTCATAAAAGTTAGGTTTGGGCAAAGGGCTGAGAAAGATGCATTAATTCCTTGGCATGCTTCTCTTGGTATTATGGCTGATAACTGAGTTTCTGAAAGTGTCAATGGACAAGTGCTGGCGATAAAGAAAAATAGTAAGTTTAGATGGTTAGTCCAGAAATGTAATTATTACTACACAAAGGGCATTCCAATTCATGCATTTTGGGGAAACATTTATTAGTATGTATGTCATTATTTGATGACCAATTTTCATCCAATGGTCATTTCCTTCTGGCAGCAGCTTTATTCTGTATTTCAATGATGAGTGTTTTATAGAAATGGAACTTTTACACTGTTTGGAAGGTGGTGTGAAAAGCATCTAGACATCAAGTTTCGGGTACCACGATCTGATCAAGTTGGAGTCGCATTTATACTGATTAATTTCAATAATCATTTCTTTTTTATACTGAAAACCTATTTGTCATATGCTGTGACTGACTGCTCATACTCATTCCTCCTGACTCTCATTAAAATGACTATAAGCAGATAAATAAAGGGGCAAAACCACAGGACAAAGAAACTGAAAAGGAAGACAACAGTACATTCTGAAAGCTGCAATGTAGCCAGTTTGCACTAAGAGACCCCATAACCCAACAGAGTGGAGGCCCAGAAGCAGGGTGTCCATGTCAAAGAACTCCAGAAAGACCTGGGAATTGGAGGATCCATTAAACTCAGAGGTCAGTGGTGCACATAGGGCTAGAAACGGGATTCTTCTCAAGAATTCGAGAAAGAACTGTTGGATATTCTCAACCCCTCCCCAGCCATCTGGATGACCTCCACCTTACCACACCCAACTATGGCAAACACTCCTTTTACTCCCTGACAAAATCAAAGTAACAATACTTTGGTTAGGAGACAACATGCATGTTTGACGATAGGAATATCAGAAGTAAAATCAGAGATATAAAGAAAAGTTTTATATTAATTAATGAGTTCTTTCTCAACTTCTGTATCTGCAAGAAACAGTTCAAGGCAGGGGATTGGGTGGCTCCTTTCTAGTGAAACTCCCAGCTCCAAAGGAAATCCTTAGGCAGAGTGAAGCTTAGTGGACAGCCAGGAATAAAATCATCAAGCTTCTTTTGTGTTGAAGTATACCAGTTAACAAGCTCTACAAATGTCAACAGACTAAAATTTGAATTTCATTTTCTAACTCTTCCATGTGGGTTGACAGCTGGGAATCAACAGATGTTGGACAAAGGGAAAATAAAAGGGATCACACAATCAAAAACAAAATACAAAACTAAAATAGAACAATGTAACTGCTAACAAACCAGAATAGCATGGGTGATGTCTTTTTCAATTGAAAAGGAGATAAAGAAAATAAAAAAAGAAGAAAATTTAAAAAGTATTCCTCAATATGTATTCAGAGATAAAAGCAATGGAGATAAAATCATAAAAAAATTATAAAACCTGGCTGTTGGCTCAGTGGATAGGTGCTGGCCTGTGAACCCAAAGGTTGCTGATTAGATTCTTAGTCAGGGCACATAACCAGGTTGCAAGCTAAATATCTAGCCAGGTCCGTAGCTGGAGGCATTGATGTTTCTCTCCCTTTCTTCCTCCCTCCCTGCCCTTCTCTCTGGAAATAATGAATAAAATCTTTCAAAAAAATTTAAAAATTAAAATAAAATTTAAAAAACCATACACATATATATACACACTCAAAAATTCATTCAGGGACCTAATAATCGTGGACACATGTAATAGCACAAAGTTGTTAAAAGTTAGTACAAGAGTTTGAAGATAATAATAGATAACATCTCCTAGGAGTTAAAAATAATAATAAAAAATAGGGAAATAAAATTTTTAAAAATTTTGAAGATTAGCCCATAAAACCTAATGTCTAAATAATTGACACTGAGAAATTTAAAGGAGAGAAAGTCAATATGAAAAACTATTTAAAAAATTGTCATGATTGAACATCATGAAATTATAGATTTTCATAACATAAAGTATGTTCACCAAAATGGATGAGAGATGATCCATCCATGGTCCACCAACCCTTCCCCTGTAGGTTTGTGACAGGTAACCTGGATCACTTAGAAAATTGATCATCAGATAGCAATGGATTTCTTAATTGCCCCGTAACCTCAGAGACAGAGACTCTGCTACAATAAATTCAGACCCAGGCAAATAAGTGATTAATAAAGACATTAACATTTTTTATTTATTATTTTTTAGAGAGAAGGGCAGGGAGGAAGGAAGAAAGGGAGAGAGCCATCAACATATGGTTGCCTTTCACCTGCCTGCAGTTAAGGACCTGGCTAGAGACCTGGCTTGCAACCTGGTTATGTGCCCTGACTGGGAATCAAACCAGCGACTCCTGGGTTCGCAGGCCAGCGCCAATCTACTGAGCCACACCAGCCAAGGCTTAATAAAGACATTTTTTAATCTGTGTATGTTCTCAGTGCTTTTATCCTCAAGTACTCTCACAGGGAAAGGGGCCAGCCCCTTCCCTTTAATGAGAGCTAAGCCATGGAAAAAGAAGTGGGACTCAGGAAGGAGGTTTTCTAGCACAAGAGAGGTGAAGGAAATTTCGGAGAATGGTAATGATGAGGGGCACACAGGACAAGAGTTTCGGACCAGAAAAAGTGACCACTATAGGCTGGAGCAAGATACGGAGATGCCTGATGAAGACGCTTCAGAAAAATCAAAAAGTAACATACAGGAACATTTTAAAAAATGTATATGCACTCACAGTGCTCTGCAAGGCTAAGCTGTGAAAAATACTTGGGCATTTTCCATTCATTTAAAAAGGGGGGAGATATTGGGATTTGCCTGCACAGTTAAATTGTATAAGTAAACTAATCACACAAATAGAAATCAAGAAGAAACAGTCAAATTACTTTGTGTGGTAACATAAAGACCAAGAGAAAATAACTAAACTTTTTGGAACCAGTTGCCTCAGAGGAGAGAAGATTAGAGTTAGGGAACAACAGAGTAGTCTGTTCCTTTTACTTACAAGCCTTGCAAAACATTTTGAAATGCCCAGCTTTATATAAGTATAATCTCGACTAAAAAAAATCAGACATAATTAATTTAAAATTGTATTTAGTAACATTTATGTTTCAGTTGTCAACAAGGTAAAGAGAAATAACATTAAACATAATATAATAGTTAAATATACTGAAATAGTTATCTTATTATGTGCTAGGCACTGTGTCCAATCCTTTATAGATTAAATCATCTTTTATCCCTCACAATAGTACTTTGCCATCAGTATGAGTGTCTCTATTTTGTAAGCAAGTGAACTGAGTTTTAAGGAAGCTGATCAATTACACAGTTCAGAAACCTTCTAGCCCTGGCTGGTGGCTCAGTGGGTAAGGCACCTGGCTGTGAACCCAAAGGTCACTGGTTCGATTCCCAGGCAGGGCACATAACCAGGTTGCAGGCCAGGTCACCAGCCAGGTCTGTAGGTGGAGGCAGGTGAAAGGCAACCGTACATTGATGCTTCTCTCCCTCTCTGCCTCTCTCCTTTCCCCTCTCTAAAAATAATACATTAAATTTTAAAAAAAAGCAAACAAAAACAAAACCCTTCTAAATGCTAAAACTGACATTCAGGGCATGGTAAACCTCAATATAAGGCACATGTGCAGGGATAATTTATCATCTGTGATGTTGAATGAATGGACATACAGCTTAGCAGTTATATCTAAACTTTACCTTTACCTTGACCATGAATTTACACATTGGGCCAAGGCCTCATCATACTGGAACATTAATGACATTAGTAACAAAGCCATCCTTTTAAATTAAAGAGAAAAATGAGAAACCACTGATAAGAGTAATAATTTATTGTTTTTATAGTTTTTAAAGCTGAGTTCAGTCATTTAAATTCACATTTGACTCAACTTCTGCTCCCCATCAGAAACAAGAAACATACATCAACAAAAACAAATAATGATTTTCTAAACCTCTTTTGCTACTAGAGCTTTGCCTATAATTTGAAGGTATAGTAATTATTGCTTTGCAGTTAATTGTCTATAAGTGCTCTTTGAGTCCTACCTTATGACATAATTAATAAGCTGTACTAATTAACTAATTTTCACATCTAGAGTAGGAAAATCACTATAATGTATTGAATGTCATTCAATTAGACTACCTCAAAGTGGAAAAAATATATATTTTAAGCATTTTACCTGCAAAATCTCCAGTCCTCAAGAGGGCCAGCAGTGTCATCACCCTAGAAGCTTCAGAGACACCCATGCTAGGCAGCTATTGGGTTGGCCAACAAAGCTTGTTTGGTTTTTCCCCGTCAGCTGCCTCAAGTAGCACTTGTCTTTAACTTTATTTGAAACAATTTTGTCAGATTGTATGTGACTGCTCTCTTATCAGCGTGTATTAAAAAAAAATCATCAAAATTGGTGAATTTTCGTGTAGCCATTTTAATATTGAAGATGGAAGAGAACATGTAACATTTTCAGCCTATTATGCGTTATCATTTCAAGAAAGGTCAAAGTACAACTGAAAAGCAAAATAGGGTTTGTGGAGTGTATGGAGAAGGTGCTGTGACTGATCCAAAATGTTAAAAGTGGTTTGCGATTTTTCATGCTGGGGAATTATCATTGGATGATGCTCCAGGGTGAAGTAGACAAGTTGAAGTTGATAGTGATTAAATTGAGACATTAATTGAAGAATAATTAACATTTTACCATGTGGATTGACATACTCAAAACATCCAAATTAATAAAGTTATTGGCAAAAATGAAAACTGTCTTTTATTTTACAGAAAAAAACTAAGTGAACTTTTTGGACAATCTGATATTATCTATTCTAATAGCATGATTATAGATCAGTCCTGGAAGGGAATTCAACTTGATAATCAAAGTAACTCATTGTAGAGTAAGGAAGTGCAACAAATGGTTTCCCATGCTTTGAATTCAATGTCTTGCTCTTTTTAACTTCACAGCATTCTGTCAGGTAGGTGTATTGTTTTTATTCTCACATTATAGATGAGGATATTAAGGATGCAACTTTACTAAGGCGATCCAGCTTGAGGTAAGGGGTATGACATGTCACATGTTGGCACTCTGGCTGTAGAGTTTGTGGTCTCAAGATGGCTCTGGGGGAAAAATGGGAAGTTTTTGAAATATGGTGGATACATTACTATTTCAGTGCCACATTTATAAGTTGAGTGACTTGAGTTAAATACTTTGACTCTCCAGGCCTCCATTTTTTCATCTGTAAATTTGGGTTAATAAGGATACATAAGGGACTGAATGACAATACGTGTGTGAGCAATTTGTGAACTCTTAAATTATGTGAAATGCTGTTTACTTTTAAGGGAAGCAAATTCACATTACTGACGTCTTTGGAGACACAGGTTATCAACTAAAACATAGACTGGCAGAAGAGGCAGAAACATGTTTATAACTTCTGACTCCTGTAATTCTACAGAGCTGAACTTAAGACCCTTTTTAAATTAGGAACAATTGAATGACAGTGTACACTGTGTGGGGACTGCAGAGTGAAGTAAGATACATCAATAAACTCACCTATGAGCAATGGAAATTGAGAATTTGGAGAGTCAATGAGACTTTCAGGCTTAATAGGACAAGTGTAATTAACTGAATATTAGGTCTACTTTCCCACAGGACTTCAGAGGAAATTGGCCTTTGACAGAATAGCATAATTCAGTCAATAATCACATGGAAGTAGTGAGGCTAATTCAAAAATGAAGGCTGCAATGAAATGCACCAGAGGATGTGCACTCCTGACTACTTTGCTCATTCTCTTGGCTTGAGCATTGTTGCTAAAATAATTTTTATAATTCAAAATTTTCTTAAACTTAGGAATTATGCATTAAAAATATTTTATCTATTATTTTTAGAGAGAGGGGAAGGGAGAGAGACAGAGAGGGAGAGAGACATCAATGTATGGTTGCCTTTCACCTGCCTCCAGCTACAGACCTAGCTGGAGACCTGGCTTGCAACCTGGTTATGTGCCCTGACTGGAAATCAAACCAGCGACCTCTGGGTTCGCAGACTGGTGCCTTATCCACTGAGCCACCAGCCAGGGAGGAATTATACATTTTGAAGGGCTTGGGTGGCTATAAACCTCATACTGAAATACAATATATTCAAAGTCAGTAAGAAAATCTGTGTTCCAGAATCATCCACTGACAGCTGTATTTTAACTTACAAAAATAAATAAATAAATAAAATGGCAAATGCAACTTGAATAAAGAATTAGACCTTTTAATCACTGGAAAAACTCAATTTTTACTTACTTAATTAGCAGCTGGCACATCAAATGATATACAGTGCCAGTTCTGGTACAAAACAGAACATTAAAAAAAATGTAACTCATGAGTAGGAAGGAACATTTTTTCAAGTAAATAAAGATCAGTAAAATTCTGCAACTGGATTGGGACTCAAAACATGTTAATTTAATCTGATTTCTGCAGAGAGTTAGTCCTCTTTGAAAATCATAATCATAGTGGCTATTTCTTATACTTCCATTATTAAAGCCTTCAGTTGCCAATTAGGCAGAGGAGAGAATTAGTATGAAATTCAGTATTACATTGTCTCAATATTTGCTTTGAGTTCAGAGCTCATAAATAAGGAAAACTATTTTGTGTGTATACATATATATACTATATATATGTATCTATATTTACCTTCTAGCTTTGATTTCTTGCTGTCTATATATATTGTTGAAATTTGTAAGAACTAATAATATAAAAAAATGCTAGGAACCAAGATAATCTCTATTTTTTTAAAAGATCTTGTGTATGCTGGTTTTGCCAGCATTTTTACCCACATGCAATGCTGAATATGCAAAGCAAGAAAAAAAGGTATCAGAACAGATGGGAAATAACTAAGTTGTGCTAAACTTGGAACCCAGGAGGACGCTAGCAGTAGAATGTATGCCAATAAACATAAAAAAATAAAATTAAATTAAAGCCCACCTACAGAAATTGTGCCCTTATTGTACATGGCACCTACCTTCATAGCCAAAATGGCAAGAGAAATTGAGGAGAGAGCCTAAACATTCTTGGAGTTTCCCAGAACAGATTTATGGGGTCTCTTACTTTCACTTTTCACCATCACCTGCAAAGAAAAAGAAGAGAAAGGGCTTTAAAAAAGATTTTTATAATCCTTTCAAAAAAAGCTCTTAGTACAGTCTTGAAGATGCAATCCATTTTTAAATGATCTTAAGTTGTGTGACAATATAAACTTATTATTTTTCTAATATTTATTTGCATAATTCTCTGTGTGTCTGTTATTTCTGGTCGCTGACTAGGCAGAAGGCTTCCTTAGCAGTTTAAAACAAAATAAAACCAAAAAATAAAACTCCAGTCACATGCACACACATTTCCTTTTTCTGTTTGCTTTTCCCAGCCCACTGCTGTGTGTGTGTCTGTGGTTAAATGGAGTCTGCTGTTTCATTTTTCTGTCCTCCCCATTTTTGTCTCAATTATCTAAGAATAAGAGAGAATTTAGAGATCCTCATATGTACCTGGATGTCCGTGCAGCATATTTTTTTGGCTGTTGCTGCTCCTCTGGTGAACACTAATGCTGTCATGGCTCTGGAAATGGTGGCTTTCCAGTGGGGCATTCTGAGACCTTCAGAGCTTGGCAGGGAGGCACATTCTTTGGTTATCTCAGGCAGAAGATTTACTCTGGCTGGACCTGCTCCAAATATGGGTCCCACAGGCTCTCCTCCATTCTTATTTATTTATTTACTTATTATTGTTGTAATACCATTGTTTCATTTCCCCCCCCCACTGCTCTTCTCTGCCCCACCCTCCCTCTCCCCTCTCCCATAGTCAGCCCCCTCCTCATTGTCCATGTCCATGGGTCTTTCACATTGGCTCCTCCACTAAATCCTCACCCTACTTACCTCCCTCCCCTCTAGTCACTGTCATTAGGCTCCCCCGCCTTTTTTTTTCTATGTCTCTGATTTTGTTCTGCTCATCCTGTAGTAAGTGAGATCATATGGTATTTGTCTTTTGCTGCCTGATTTATTTCACTAAGCATGATACTCTCCAGATCCATCCATGCTACCGCAAATGGTAGGAGTTCCTTCTTTCTCTCTGTTGCATAGTACTCCATTGTGTAAATGTACCAGTCTTTTGATCCACTCATTTACTGATGGGCATTTAAGCTGCTTTCAGCACTTGGCTATTGTAAATAGTCTGCTATGAACCTAGGGGTGCATAGGTTCTTCAGAACTGGTGTTTCAGGATTCTTTAAGCATAATCCTAGCAGTAGAATTGCTGGGTCATAAGGCAGTTCTATTTTTAGTTTTTTGAGGAAGTTCCATACTATTTTTCATAATGGCTGCACCAATCTGCATTCCCACCAGCAGTGTAAAAGAGTTCCCTTTTCTCCACATCCTCTCCAATACTTGTTGTTTGTTGACTTGTTGATGATGGCCATTCTGACAAGTGTGAAGTCATATCTCATTGTGGTTTTAATTTGCATCTCTCTGATGGCTAGTGATGTTGAACATCCTTCCATATGCCTGTGGGCTCTGGGTATGTCCTCCTGGGACCTGTTCAGGTCCTGCGCCTATTTTTTGATTGTGTGTCTGTCTCCCTTGTGTTGAGTTGTTTAAGTTCTTTATATATTTTGGAGATCAAACTCTTATCTAAGGTGTCATTGGCAAATTTTTTCCCATATGGTTGGTTCCTTTTTAATTTTGCTGATATTTTCTTTAGCTGAGCAGAAGCTCTTCAATTTGATGTAGTTGCATTTGTTTATTTATTCCTTTATTTCCCTTGCTCTGGATGAGATATCAATAAAAATCTTTCTACATAGGCTATCTGCTATTTTTCTGCCTATGTTTTCCTCTAGGATTTTTATGATGGCATGGGTTATGTTTAAATCTTTTATCCATCTTGAATTTATTCTGGTGTATGGAGTCTGATTTCTTTTTTCTTTCTTTCTTTCTTTTTTTTTTTTTGCATGTTCCTGTTCAATTCTTCCAACACCACTTGTAAAAGAGGCTTTTTGCACTCCATTTTATGTTCCTTCCCCCTTTGTCAAATATTAGTTGCCCGTAGAGTCCTGGATTTATTTCTAGGCTCTCTATTCTGTTCCATTGATCTGTTTGTCTATTCTTGTGCCAGTACCAGACTGTTTTGATTACAATGACTTTGTAATATAGTTTTATATGTGGTATTGTGATTTCTCCTACTGTGTTCTCTCTCAAGATTTCTGTAGCTTTTTGAGGTGATTTTTGGCTCCATATACATTTTTGAAGAATTTGTTCTAGGTCTGTGAAGTATGATGTTGATGTTTTAATAGAGATTGGGTTTAATCTATAGATTGGTTTGGATAGTATGGGCATTTTAATGATGTTAATTATTCCCATCCATGAACATGGTATATGCTTCCATTTATTTGTATCTTCCTTAATTTCTTTCTTCAGTGTTCTGTAGTTTTCTGAGTACAAGTCTTTTACCTCCTTGGTTAAGTTTATTCCTAAGTAATTTATTTTTCTTGTTGCTATAGTAAATGAGATTTGTTTCCCAGTTTCTTTCTCTGATGTTTCATTGTTGGTGTATAAAAATACCTTAGATTTCTGGATATTGACTTTGTATCTGGTTATTATGCCAAATTCATTTATTAGTTTGAGTAGTTTTTTGGTGGAGTCTATAGGGTTTTCTATGTGCACTGTCATGTTATCTGCAAATAATGACAGTTTTACTTCCTCCTTTCCAATTTGGATGCCTTTGATTCCTTTTTCTTGTCTGCTTGCTGTGGCTAGAACTTCCAAAACTATGTTGCATAGAAATGGAGAGTGGGCAGCCTTACCTTGTTGCTGATCTTAAGGGAAAGGCTTTTAGTTTTTACCTATTGAATACGATGTTGGCTGCAGGTTTCTCATATATGGCCTTTATTATGTTGAATTATGTCCCATCTTGTTGAGTGCTTTTATTGTAAATGGGTGCTGCACTTTGTCAAATGCTTTTTCAGCATCTACTAATATGATCATATCATTTTTGTCTTTCATTTTGTTTATGTGGTGTATTATGTTTATTGATTTGTGAATATTGTACCATCCTTGCATCTCTGCGATGAATCCCACTTGATCATGGTGTATGCTTTTTTAAATTTATTGCTGGATCCAGTTTGCCAATATTTTATTGAGGATTTTGGCATCTATGTCCATCCTTTTTTTATAGCAGTCCCTTTAATATCTCTTGCAATGCTGATTTGGTGGAGATGTATTCTTTGAGCTTTCTTTTGTCTTGGAAACTCCTTATTTCATCTCTTATTTTGAATTAGAGCCTTGCTGGGTAGAGTAGTCAAAGGTTGGAGACCTTTGCTTTTCATTGCTTGGAGTATTTTTTGAGACTCTCTTCTGGCTTGTAGTATTTCTGTTGAGAAATCATTTGATAGCCTTATCAGAGCTCACTCTTTCTCTCTTGCTGCCCTTAGAATTCTCTCTTTATCTTTGAATGTTGCCATTTAAATTATGATGTGTGTTGGTGTAGGCCTGTTGGGTTCATCTTCATTGGGGCCCTCTGGGCTTCCTGGACTTGGATAAGTTTTTCTCTCACCGAGCTTGGGAAGTTTTCTGTCGTTACTTTTTCAAACAAGTTTTCTATTCCTTCCTCCTCTTCCTCTCTTTCTGGTATCCCTGTGACATGGATATGATTATGTTTCATGTTATCCTATAGCTCTCTTAGCACCTCTTCATTCTTTTTCAGTCTTTTTTCATTTTGTTGCAGCGTCTGGGTTTTTGCTTTCCACATTGTCCTCCAGCTCGCTCATCTGATCCTCTGCTTCCTCTAACCTGCTTTTGATTTCTTCTACTGTGTTCTTCAGTTCAGAAATTGTATTCTTCATTTCTTCCTGGTTCTTATTCATGTTTTCTATGTCTTTTTTATAATGCTGGTATAATTTTACATAAGTTCCTTATAGTTTCCCTGGAATTATTTATAGTTCCCCTGGAGTTCTTTGTAGTTTTCTTTGAGCTTGTTGAGCTCATTGAATTCATTGAACTTTCTTATAACCATTGCTTTGAATTTTATATCTGATAGATTGCTTATCTCCATTTCACTTAGCAGTTTTTCTGGGGATTCCTTCTTTCCTTTTGGTCATGGACTATTTCTTTTTCTCCCCATTTTAAGTGTCTTTTCTTAATTGTTTTTGTTTCTTATTTTAATCTGCTATGCCTCCCTGACTTTGTTTAGTGACCTTCTGTGGTAGAAGCCTATAGGATTTCATGGTGCTGACTGCTAGATTTCCTCAACTTGATCTCTGGCTGGAGTGCTTAGTCCCTGCCTCTGAGCTCCCGTTTGGGTCTGCTACTACTGCCTTCACTGGGGCTCACAAATGCAAGCACCTTGGGGGGTGGAGCTGAGCAAGATGCTGTCTGTTTCTGTGAGGGCCAGTGGGTGGGTTGCCACCTAATAGGCAGAGGCTCAGGCTGGAGACCCCACCCACTAGGCTCCCATTTGGTCCTATTACCACTGCAATTGCTGGGGTGTTCCTGCCAGCACAGGCACTCTGGGGGCAAAGCCCAAGCAGTACAGAGTCTGTTTCTTTTAGACCACTACCACAGCCCTGCCAGCGAGTGCTCTACCTTGGGGAGCAGGGCCAAGCACTTTGCGGTCAGTCAGTACAGGCAAGCCTTAGATACCTCACTACTGGGCCAATCTGCCAGCATTGGCTATAGTGGGTTGCTGGCTAGGGCAGCCGGGCACTCCCACAGTCTCCTCCAAACTTAGTCAGTTCCTCTGGCCAGGTCACACTGAGTCCCAGGCTTCTGAGGTCTCTGGATCAGTCACACCAGAATCCAAACACTTCCCATACCAGGTCCCTGTGTCTTTCACCTGTCCCACATTTCCTGTCTTCTCCTCTAGCTGCTTAGAAACAAGGACAAACACTAAGCACTTCCCCCTTTCCTGCCACCATCTTCCCATTCTCATTTCTGGTGTCAGTGACAGGATTCAGATGGCGAGACACCATGATATTTGCATCTTGCATACCTTCTTCATTGCTCAATTAATAATGCAAAAGGTATGCACATTATCATGAGGATGCTTGTTCTTACTAGCATTTCTCTCTGTGCCCTGCTGTCTTACACCAATGCCCTGTTTACTCATCTCAAATAGAACTGACCTGCTCTATAAATAGACATTTACCTAGGGATAGGATGTTAGTTTCAGTTTCTTTTAGCCATTTCTGATCTTTAAGAATTATTTTATTTGAGCCTTCTCTCTACCTTTGAACTTAAATGGGGCCATAGGCTTTTTAAGTCCTTCAGATGCCACAGTAATTGATCTATATTCAGTCTGGTGATTTGAAACACCAAGATCATATTGTAATCCTTCAAGCTCTAGATCATGCTATAGACTGAAAATGTAAGATGGTGACTAAAAATGTAAGAACCAAGTCTGTCCCCAGTGTTACTGCTTTTGTTAAGATAGCCATTATTTCTTACCTTAATGTTTGCAATTATCTATGAATTGATGCCCATCTATCATTTAACCTCCTTATAACATGACCTCCCAATTCTGATTAACCAACAAAAATGGTAGAACATAGTATTAGGAGTCAAATCCCCAAGTTCAACTTTTAGCTCCACCACCCACTTGCTAGCTCTATGATTTTGGAGCTAATTAAAATTTTTAACTGCAGTCACTTCATCTATACACTGATAATAGCAGAGTTTATTGTTAGAATTGCAGGGATATTAATAATTGAACTATGTAGATACACATAGTCAGCATTTAACAAATATTAGTTATTTATTGAGAAATATTTTAATTTAAGATGCACTATATTGTATTCAAATATTAGAATATGTTTTCTAATATTACAGTATGTCTTTCTCCTAATCAATTTTTAATATAGATAATGTTTTCTACATTTTACAAGGAAGTGCTAAAAGTTGAGAGATAATAGAACTCACCTAAATTCTTCCATGTGATAAGTAGAATCGTCAGGATTTTACCTGGGGTTGTTTTGACTTTTAAAGCAAGCGACCAAAAAGAAATAGAAAACAAACAGAAAAAGGTATTTCCTTTAAACAACCATGCATGTTGTGATGAAGTTAACCCCTTCAATGTCTCTGTGCATCCTTAAGTCTAAAGTCCTTTTCAGGACAAACAAATCTTCCTTGATCTGGTCTTTTCCACATTATCTAAAAAAAATAAATAAATACACATTTTTAAAAATTACCACCTTCCTGAATAGCTGTGATTACACTAAGTTAATTCTAATTCTTAGAAATGAGCCTGCTCTTTCTTCCTTTCATATCTCTCCCGTGTGCCATTCTGTTGGCCTGATACGCCTCCCCCTTCCCTCACCTCAATGCACCTGGAGAACTTCTGTTCACTTCAAGACTTGCGTGAAGACTCTATCTCTAAAGTCTTTCAGGACTGACTTTCTCAACACATTTTTGTTACTTTATGTTATTTTATTGTTATTGCTCTTATTATTGTTAATATTAACTATTTAAAATTTATGGTATTAAGTATATTGTGGAAAGCCTAAAATAATAAGCAGAAGACTTGGCTTTTTGGAACTACTAAATAAACAGTTTAGTTCATGATTAATGTAAAAAATATACATGACCTTCATTTTTTATCTCAGTTGCATTTTATTTTATTTTTTAATTTATTTATTTTTAAATATTTTATTTATTATTTTTAGAGAGAGGGGAAGGGAGAGAGGCAGAGAGGGAGAGAAACATCAATGTATGATTGCCTTTCACCTGCCTTCAGCTACGGACCTGACTGGAGACCTGACTTACAACCTGGCCATGTGCCCTGACTGGGGAATCAAACCAGTGGCCTTTGAGTTCACAGGCCAGTGCCTTTTCCATTGAGCCACCAACCAGGTCAGTTGCATTTTAGATGAAAAGAATTATACCACACATCATCTCTGACATGCATCTAGCATATATAGAAAAATCTGAACAAACTCTTTATTCCTTATATAAAAAAATTGTGCAGTTAAAGAAAAAATAATTTAAATTAATGATTTGGTCCAAATTTTAATATTTTGTTAATATCATTCTCATCTCCTTTTCTTAACTTTTTTCACCTCTACATTCTCCTACTCTTTTTTCTCCTACATCTTAGGGGGAGAGATTTTTATTATACAATATATAATCATATACATACATATAACTTTATTGCATATATGGCTATAATATGCATATGAATACATATTCACTATATTTGCATGCCTAGTTGTATTTTAATTGCAACAATACAGTCCTTAGGCAAATTAAGTACAATTCCAATGCCTTAATTGTCATATTTTTTAAAAGAATTATTTAGGCATATTAAAGTGCTCATATGTCTTCTTAGTTTCTAAGTCATAGATCAGATGGGTAAAATCAATTTGTGATTCTGTGATATCAAAGCAAAGTGAGCTCTTAATTTTATACCATTCTAACAAGAGACTATGCAACCAAACATCTTTTACCTTCTTTGATTTTAATTTTGAGAAAGTTACATTTTTCTCATAAATGTTGTTTAATTTAAAGCAAGCATGCACACAAAAGCCCTTCAAGTTTACAATTTTAGGCAGTTTTTAAAAAGTAAAATCTATAGGCGATAGTCTTTTTCAAACACTTTAACACAAAGGTTAACCCATTACAAGCCAGGATACAAGGGTGTTTTCCTTAATTTATTCACCTTTAGCAGCAGTCCCAGGACTGGTGAGACACAAAACCTCTCTTCACAGATGTTTGCAAACCCAGAAGACCATGTAGCAGCGCAGTAAGAGGGCTCTTCTACAGACTGCAGAAGAAATTCATACAACCACACACACATGTTGCAAAGGAAGGTTTGATTTTGATGGTTCAAATATAACTATGAGGAAATATAAAAGTAGAAATAATTGTATTGCAGAAATTAGATATTCAAAACAAAGTCAGAGGATATCTTGAAGGTTAAATCATTGATTTGGAGTCAGCTAGACCTCAGTTTAAAGCTTAGTTGTAATACTGATTAAGAGTATGAGCATGAGCAAGTTCTACAACTTTGTGTGATTCAGGTTACCCATGTGCTGAATGGGGATAACACAGAACTCAAGATTATTATAAGAATCCATAAAATAATGGGTGTAAAACACATAGGATATGATCTAAGACACAATAATTGCTCCACAGACACTTGATATAAAAAATCGCAACCATAGACTATCTAGAATACAACAACTGAATCTTTATAGATTATAATGTATGTGCTATGATAAGAGGTATATCTAGAGCAATATTCATAGTATTCATCACTTTTGATACTGAAGACAGAAAAAATTAAATACGCTAAGAGTGAATGAAGATTAAGAAAAGCATAAATGGCAATGAAATAAAATTAAACATAAAAAATTAAGCTGCAAATTCATCCTTCCTCGACAGCTGTGAGAAAATGGAGCTAACATCTTTGTTTTCATTTCTGTCATTTGGTTCATGTTAACATTCATCAGGAGAGACACATAAGAAAGGGGTTTTCTTCCCACCTCCAGTATGCTTTCTCTGAAGGCACCTGCAGAGCAAGAGGCTTCTCAGGAGTCTGGGACCTGCAGCACAGGTGGTGCTGTTTTTAGCACCAGGCATAATCATTTTCTCCAGCTTTGGGATCCTGGACAGCATTATGGTCAGCAGTAGCAAGGAACCTCTGACATGACTCTCAGGACACTTTGTTTGTGAATGTTGTTCCCCAACACCATGAAAGTTGGGTTTTATGAAGTTCCACCATCACAGCAACTCCGTAAATTCTCTGTTATGCAATGCAACCCAGCCATGCATGCTCAAAAAATACCTGATTGTCATTTTACTTCATAAGCTATACATTTATGGTAGCTGACAAAATACTTACAATTAAAAAATTCTGCTTTTGTGATTAAAAATTATATTATTTAAATATAGTTGTGATACATTTCTATATATCTTTTCACATACTTAAAAATTACTTTCCTATCTGCATCACTCAGGTAGAGTACTTTTATTGTGTTTACAATATGTATAAGATAATACATGAAAATTTGAAATTTTTAATTTTGCTATAGCTCTGAAGAATCTGATATGCTTTTGTAAATAAAGATTTTATTTTTATTATTTTTTAGAGAGATGGGCAAGGAGAGAGGAAGAAAGGGAGAGAAAAATCAATGTATGGTTGCCTTTCACTTGCCTCCAGCTAAGGACCTGGCTGGAGACCTGGCTTACAACCTGGTTATGTGCCCTGACTGGGGAATCGAACCGGCAACCTTTAGGTTCATAGGCTGGTGCCTATCAGCTGAGCCACCAGCCAGGGCCAGAATCTGATGTTTTTTATAGTTTATTATTTCATTAACAAAGTTGGTGATTAATTAGCTACATATATGTTTAGCAAAAATAAAATGTTTTTAAAAAGATGCATGCATTATTTTGTATAATTTAAATCAGAAATTAGTCAAATAAAAAGAATGAATATATTTTCAAGGGTTGTAAAATTAAAAAAAAAAAAAAAAAAAAAAGAATCCTAGCAATCTGGGAAAATAAAAGTAGGGAGAAAGAAGAGAGAAAGTCACCAAAAGACAGTCACAGATAATGAGGGTAGGGGGACAAATGATACGAAGCATTCTCTACTTCCTGTTATTCTTCAAGCAGTTCTTTCAGGGAGCAATGGCCCAGAGCTGAAAAACTAGATTTTTGCTGTTGTGATCAAAGCCCAGTTGTCCGATTCTGCTGATGTCTGTATGCTGGAAATACATTTTAATGATAATAAAGCAACAACACCAAAGATGTTCCAGCTCATATTTATCTGACAATGAGGAAATATAGTGTGCATGGGTTGTAATTGCTGCTGGACATTGAAATGGTCCTTCCACTCATATTTATTCTAAATTTATTTTCCCTACAACTTGTAATGGTGTCACTAGCCAGTCAGCAACTGGGAAACATGTTTGGTAAATTGGGAGTCTTTCACGTTGGAAATGTTAGACCTAAAATATAGCTACACCACGGGCTTATTTATAGCAGGACTGTTTGTTATTTACTGTGTTATCATGGAATAACTCTGTTGTATTTTTGTGATTTACTAAGTGCTTTATGTAAAATTCTGGGTGGTGATTTAACTCAGCTCTTTAAATCATTCCTCTTTGCCCTGGGGCTCCTGATGCTGACTCTGATTTATGATGTCACACTGAAGATGAGAGCCCTCCATAGGAAAAATATCTTTTCTGAGGCGGAATCTGGTTGTGGCAGCCATGCTGGACATCGGAGAGGTCTCATTGAGGAGTTGAAATGCCAACAGGCATGGCCAGAGCCTGCTTGTGGCATTATTACTCTCCACAAGCTGTCAAAATGGCTTCCAATTTGTCACAGCCAAAACACCTCTGAAGCTCACGGAACTTCCCACTCATCTTGAGAAGAGCTCCAATCAAATTTGGAAGAGAGAAATAGGTCTAGGATAGGTAATAAATCAATTTGGTGTTCTCCTTTTTTTCTCCAACATATCCAAATGACACAATAGGTCTGTTCTCAAAGTTGGAAAGAACCCAGTTATTTGATGTGATGTGTTTTACTTCCTATTTGCGGGGATATAGGCAGTATATAAAGTTAGTTAGCTCACCAGCATACCTAGAAAACACCAATAATTTTGTCTATTACAATGGTAATAATGAGTGGACAGTCAACAATTATTCAATTTATGTGATTAGTTGAGGTAGGTGATAAGCCATGGCTGATTGAAGCTATATTAATTAGTAGTAATAATACTATTGTCAGATTTGCTGTGTGACATTAGTTATCTACCATTATGTTTTCCCAGACAAAGAGACTGATGTCATCTTAGATTTATTTATTTTTGTATATTTTAAAACATGACCAAATTTAATCAATTTGGATAATACAATCAATTCTTTGAAATGATAATAGTGATGACTGTGAAATTACCTTAATGTTTTTGTTCACTTAAAACCCAAGAACAAATAAGTAAGTTCTGAGAGTCATCCTCTTTGTTACTGCTGGGAACAAAGCATTGTGATCTATATCCACTTGGAAATTATAAGCACTAATTATTCTGTGACTCTGCAACCCATGCTTAGAAAATAAGTGTGCCCTCCAGCTTCACTTGATTAAAAGACCCAGTCAGAATGAATCTGGGGGTTGTTCTAGCTTCAGGTCTTCACATACAGGTGAACTTGTTCTTAAATTTTATAGCACACCCACCATCAAGAAATCAATAGTATTATTATATGTATTTTTGGAATATCAAGATTTATCATCAGAGTAAATCAAGAATTTGTTGAAAAATGTTGTACACAATTGCAACCTTATTTTTCTACATATAGAACTCTAAATCAAGCTATTCAATTTGTACATTTTGAAGAACAAAGTTATATAATAGTCATATATATATATATATATATATATACACACACACACACACATTTCCACGTGTAACTTTTGATAAACTATATTTTCTTCTCTATATAACTCTCTTCCTCATTTTTATTTTTACTTATTTATCTCAAACACTGGTATTTGGTATTCCTCAGCTTCTGTTCTAATGCTGGAAACAGATTTCCTACCTTGATGAATGAGCTCTGCGAAAGCTTATATACTTTGATGCCCTGGCACCTCTTGGAGTAATAATGAAAACTGCTGCTTCCTAATAGGCATTGCTGTTCACTCCCGTGAAAAAGGGGATTTTACAAAATGATTTATTGACTATACAAGATGATTCCAAAACTGATTTGCTGGCTGACTAGTAACAATAAAATTACCAGTTGATATTAAACTTACATAAATGAAAGCTAATATAGAAGGCTGATTTTTAAAAATATTTCTGTGCCGACATACCTAAAATGAAAAGATTTAAGTTGTGTATCTTAATGTCTGGCAGACTTGAAAATCAATCACATGTGATGTGAATAGCCATATACCTGATAGCTGTGATGGTTCCCATATCACCTGGAGAGAATACTTATCTACAGACCTAACCAGTTTCTTGTCTTGATTTTTCTCATCCCACTGTCTTCTAAATTGGTGTCCCTGTATCTATGATAACGCACTATACACGATGAAATATCATGTGCCCATCTACTAAATGCCCCAGCCACAGTTCAGCCTCCTTAAATAAAATAAAGTTTGATCATATTAAGCATCCTCTCTAAAAAAGATATTATCTCTTTTTGCTCTATAAAAGTGGAAGGGAAATAAGTTGAAGTGCTTACTGAACGATGGGTGAATGTGTATGTCTTACTAGATATGGGCAATAGAAATAAAATAGAGCTGTGAGGAGGGGTACCTATCTACCTATCTATCCATCTATGGAGAAAATTCCAAGAGGAAAAGCAATTTGTCCTAAATCCATAGAGCTATTAAATTTGCAATTAAAGTCAACATCAGTCTAACTTTATAACCCATGCTGTTTTCCATTATTTCAGTACAAGTACCAACATCTTTTATTTGTTATTGTGGCCATTATTGACTTATTGTGAAAAGAAAATACACACGTTAGGAGAAGCATGTAAAACTTAAAAAAAAAAAAAAAAAAAAAAATGTTTGCTTATGGTCTCTGTGGACTTCACCAAGAGAAACAAAAGCAACAAGCATCTCCTTTTTTTACACCAATAAGGAATGCAAAAAGTTTACAAGTATATTCTGTGCAGCTGAGGTCTTTGGGGATTTCCAGGAGAAGGAGGTATCTGATTTGGACATAGCGCTCATCACTCATGCCGTCCCTGGCATGTTTTCATTTAGAGGCTTTGTTTGGTTAACGCCCGGATTGATGAACTCATCGTATGTTAAAATCAAAACCCCAATCACATATATGCACATTGCCTGGGAAGCTGAGGAGCTGAGAAGCTGGTGCCTGAAGAGGAGAGAATTTTTTGAGCTTATTTGGTTAGTGGGAGATGTGGGCCTCAAAGTTATGCACCTGGCCCCCTAAACAGAGTTCTTGGCACTTGGCCAAGCTGCTTTTCTGATGTTTGACTAGCTTTGGAAATTGCAGATTTTAAAGGCTATGATTCCCAATACTTGTAGTTTTGGCTTTTCCTTTGTACAGTTCATAACAGCTCAGTGGCTGTGGAGAAGGTAATCTAGTTCTCAGTGTGCATGTTCTTATACTGCAGGCGATAATCTATTGAGGTCTGGAGTTTCCATAATATAAGCAACTCCCTTTGTGACTTTCAATTGCTGTAGGTCCGTAATGGTGCTTGGCACTTTAATAATTAGTCTTCAGGGAGCTTTAATAGAGTAGGGCAACTGTTTTAATTAACTTAATCCCCAGAACATGAGTTGACCATTAGACATCAAATCAGTTTAGCTGCAAGTATTTGAACTCTGAGGAAATCACATTTGTTAACCACAGTACGGATAACATTATCTTCTGTTATAAAGCAATGCAGCTGCAGCCGATTTGGCTACCCCGGCCTCTGAGACGGTGGTAAATGAAGTCGTTATTTCCATTGGAATGCGTGTATAATAGAAGCCACATAAGAGTGGGCCTTGGATATTGTAGAGATGATGCATGCTGGCCTGATGTAGGGGAAGCAAAAGACAAATAGAAAAGAATAGCCAATCTGAAGCTTACATAGTGCAAATTTTCGACAGAGTAAAGAAATGCACGCTGCAAAGTGACTGAAAAACAAATTGGCCTCAAAAAGAACAATATTGCAATAATGTATTTTTATGCTCTGATAACTATGTGACTTCTTAAAACTATAGCACTACTTTAGTTATTCATTTATTTATTCAAACACTTGTAGTATACAGAAATGCTACGGAAAATGCTAAGTGCAGAGGATACAAAGAAAAGTGTTTGCAACCATAGCAAAACCATTAGAGTTTACAAAATAATTTTCATCTATGTAAAGGAATTTTGTTCTCACAACAAATAGAAGGGACTTTTTAAAAATTGGTTAATGTATTCCAGTCTGCATTCCACATACATTTTGAATATCTATTATATACCATGAGGGTATAAGGCATGGGGGGTGGAGACTCAAAAGGACACATAAGGTAGACCCCAAGAAATTTAAGTGAAGTGGATAGGATGAATTGTGGAGGGCTCATTCAATCTGGTGATTCAGTTGAATAATGATGTTAATTATAGAGTGCTACAAGAGGACTTAGGAATGACACATACCCTATGATTCTAGAAGTTTCATGGATGACAGAGTAAAGCTGGAGATCAAGGGGTAGGCAGACATAGAGTTGGGTAAAGGTGTCCCAGGAAAAAATGAGTAAATGTGCAAAAGGGCCCAGATTGAAGAGAAAATTCACCTGGTTTTTAATCTTAAAACCATTTTTGCTGCTGGAATATAAAATATGAAGATTCAGTGAGAGGAGTGATTATATCACAAAGACTCCAATATTCCTGGCTATGAAATTTACACTTACTCATAAACAGTGTATGAGGGTGCTCTGAAGAATATTAAGCAAAGCAGCTTGTGAGGAATAAGAAGGCAAATTGAATAAGGTCATTTATTTAACACCAGGTATTCAACATATGAATATTTAAATGTCTAATAAATATAAAAACATATTAATGAGAAAATACATTCTTTTTACACATTGTTTGGAATTCAATGTATATTTTATACTTGCTGCATGTGTCAATTTGTATTCCTCATATTTTAAGTGTTTACTAATTGCACAAAGCTAGTGGTCACTACACTGGACAATGCAACTGAAAGTCTAACCAGCAAACCTCCTGGCCTGTAGGGGCCTACTTCTGTCCAGTGCCTTCTAAGATAGGGTGGAAAAGTCTGCCTAATCCTGGGGTTTACTAAACAGGCCCACTTGAGTTTGACTGAAACTATATCTGCTAATTAGTAGCAATAAAGTCGATGTTTGGGCTGCTATCTGATAATCCTTTTAGTTTTCTATGTGCTCAGAACATATGGGGAGAAGATGGTTTTATTTATTGAAGGGCTCCTTGGGAAACACAACTAACGAGAATTAAGGAATGGGACAGATGTCAGCATTTCAACAGAATTTTCTAGCAACTGGAATTGAAATAAGATAATATAACAGGATGGATAGGTTTGGTGGAGTATGGGATTTTCTGTACTTTCTATAATTTTAGAATGTTTGGGGGACATTCAGGAAGAGGTAACCACTAAATTGGAGAACACGAGGATCCAGAACTCACAATGCATGGGATTGGTTTTGATACTCCAGTCAGGAGAGATATTTTCTCTTTTGAGCCATTGTATGCATACTATTAATAAATACTAATATACTTATTTATGTCTGTAATAACTGTAAATACACATTCATATTTTATTTTAAATATTATACTACCTCCAAGATATGTTGAAAATATTATATGCATGCATGGTTCTAAGTATTTTCACATGCATTATATCATGTATTTTTTCTAAAAAATTTAAATTAACTATGACTATACCTTAAGACATTAGAATATATTTTTTATTGATATTAATTACAGAATAATAGAGTAATATAATATGAGTTGGGGAAAAAAACCTTCAAGTTACAGAATCCATGATGCTCTTGATAAATTCTTCAATATTTCTGATAAGACTTTAGCACTATAATATCAAGAATATTCATTCCATTTTTGAGCATCTTTGACATTATTAATTCTTTTGACTTCCCATTTGTCTTCCCAAACATTACTTCTGAAGTCACATAGTTAATTAAGTCTAGTTCTCTCCAAGAACAGTCATTTAAATTTCTAAAGAGGAACATCAGGTTAACATTTTAGGAAATTCCATCTAATTTTACAATTAGACATAATCAGTTAAGATAATAAAAAATAAATATTCACACAGACCAACAAACTTAGGCATAGTGCATCCTTCATTTTGCATGATAAAAAGCTAAGAGAGATTAATTAGTGATTTGGAACAACAAACTCAGGAACATTGTATTTTACTGTTACCAGATTTTGATAATTGTGGAAGAAAAATCCATGAAAAATTTTTCATCATTTTAGCGAAAGATAGTCAAACACATATACAATAAAATCTATGACATTTTTTGAGGCACTTTGTAAATTTTTCAGCAGAGGTTTGAAATAGTGGTCATAATTCTTAACCTGTTCCTGTATGCAAGTCCATTACCCTGTAATTCTGAAATAGCTCCTGCAAAAAATGAAGTATAATATACTGCTACTGACTTTGGGCTCTGCCATAACTTCTTTGGGTTAATAGGATGTGGGCAGAAATCACTGAGCAGAAATTCCTAGCTTAGTCCTTAAGAGAACTTGCATATTTCAATTGATTATCTTGTACTTATACCTTTACCATAAAAACAGCAGCCTTAGCGATCCACAGAGGTCCCTAAAGGAGAATGAGAGACCCGTGAAAGTGAAGCTCACCAGCTCACCCTTAGCATGAAGTACAGCTGTCCCGGTCAACTTGCGATGCACATGACAGGAATAAATCTTTACAACCTTAGACCACGGAATATTTTAAGTTGTTAGTCAGCAATAGTTGATGAAAATACCTTGTCTCCAAATACTTCTACATATAAAAGCTCTTTTTATGTTTGTGAACAAAATATTTGCTTATTGATGATAGAAATAACACAAGATAAGAGTTTCTGATTAGTTAAGAGCTTGGTTGAAAAGAACTGGAATAAAAAACACAAGCTGAGAGAGGAAGAGAGAGTGGGGGGAGGGGGGAGAGAGAGAGAGAGAGAGAGAGAGACAGACAGACAGACAGACAGACAGACAGAGACAGAGAGAGAGTGAGAGAGAAACACACAGAAGTGGGATGAATATGCAACCTTCCTCTCCCTGGTACTTTATAAAGGACTAAATGCCTGTGTTGACCAATTGTTCTATTCTATTTTAATACAATGCTTCCTTGCAAGTTGGTTTTCTGAAATACAGACTTTGATTTTTCAGGGTAACACTTGCACTTTTATTAATTTATCTTGTTAGAATTTTGGCTTCCTCACAAAAGCCCAGCAGTCCTTTAGAGAATGTCTTGAATCATAACCCCAAATCTTTCTGTGAAAGCTCCAAAAGTATTGTTAAAAACAGTTAAATGTTAAAATAACTATAAAATAGTTAAACATTTAAAATTACGTCTCTAAAAACTTATATCCAAGACATGCCTCATGTTTCCATAGATTCCAGCTTCAGCTGGGATAGGATGATGATGTAACATTTCCAGGTGCATTCATAGCAGAAGAGAAGGAGACAGCTCTCTCCTCTGCCATCATTGATTCTTTGTCCAAAGCCCCATCTTCCCTTCTTGTCTTGACTTGGGGGAGGGCTGGGCAATGTTAAGTGCAGCAACATCCACATTACAAATTATTAATTCTGTTGGAACTATCCTTGTGTTTCAAGAACTCACAGGGACCTTTGTACATCATTCAATACATGTTCTAAGTCAGGACCACAGGTACTCAGTAGAAAAATAACAAACACTAGATTCAACTCAATTTTTATTTTTGTTCTACCTGAGCAAATTTGATTTAAAACTATGAAGGGGAAGGTAATTCTCATAATTCTAGTTTCTGGCAACAGTCCTAGGTAAATACTAAAATTTGCCAAGCTCTCTCCTCTTCTTTTTTTTTTCTGGAAACAATATACAGTGTTGGATGTACCAATTTACTATGGACTTACTCACCATTCTGGTATCCCTGTATTCATTATCTACTCTTTCCCTACACTTGTGTGTAGTCACTAATTAAATAAGTACTGAGTGTCTCTTAAGTGTCAGGAATGGTACTAAGCTCTGGAGGTACATCAAAGATAAAAAGAGACAATAACTTCTGTCTTAGGGAGACTGACATTAAAAAATAAATAACTGATAATAAAGTATGCTAAGGGGTTATAGTGCTACAGAAAGATCAATTTAGGAAGGAAATTAAGCATCTAGGCCAGAGGTGCAAAGTGCTGATGACTACTGGTTTCATGGAAGTAGTAGTAGCAGAGTCAGAGACATGTATTAAAGAAGGGAAGAGATTGACCAATGAGGGAATCTGGGAAAACACTCAGGAATCTGGGAAAATACTCAGTGCAAAAGCCCTATGCAGAGAATGCCTGCTAGATTGCCAGAACCTCAGAGTTTTAGCCTGTAGGGATTGTGGAGAAGAGAATTGGGAGATGCCATCAAGGCTGAATGAGGTGCCAGATTGTATAGAGCTGTAGAAGACATTGTAAAGGGATGAGTTTTACTTTGTGGAAAAGGGGTTGGCACCAAAGGGTATGAAGCTGATGAATGACATGCAAGGTTTTGTTCCTTAAAGTAACCATTTTGGCCCCCAGTGTTAGAAGAGCTGGGAAAAGTTAAAACAAACAAACAAACAAACAAACTGGGAGACCAATTAAGAGATGGTGATAACCCAGAGAGGTGAGGTTGCTCAGGTCAAAGGGATAGCAATGGGATATGAAGAGAAGTGTTCTAAATTGTTATTGAAGGTAGGGACAATGTAATTTACTGAGAGGTTGATTTGGGGTAAGAGAAAGAAAGGAGATAAGAATGTCTTCAGAGTTTTAACTAATCAGCTAGACAGAAAACATTGACATTAACTGAGTTGAGAAAGACTGTCATGTAATAGGTTTGGTAAGTGTACTAGAGCAGGTTCTGGGCACCCTTCCTAGTTTTCTGGAACCTCTACACAGTGGCTCCCATGCCAGCCTATAACATCAGACAGCCGGTTCTTTCAATGTTACCTATTAGATATTACGAAATATTAAAACTGAGAACTCCAAAGAGATAACAAGTAAACTTATCTTGAAAAGCCCTATTGCCCCAGGCTGGATCAAGCTTCAAATGTCCACAGGAGCTGCAGAGAGCATTATAAGAAGAGAATATCTTAGGCCAACTCTCAAGTGATAGCAGTGTTAAAATAAGGTGGGTCCTTTTGGAAAATCATAATCTCAAATGATCCCTAAATCATACCATGTGTGTAGCCTCCTTCCTTGACTTTGTATCAAGTCAGAAGTTCCAACATATTCATTAGGCACAATATCATAACATCTTGGGATGCATAATAATTTTAAGGGTGCAAAACAATAATTTCTCCTAAAATTAGAAAACATAAATTAACATAACAGCCTGGATTACATTCATCTTTATGCCACACAATCATACAATGCCATTTCATTTCTTTATTTTCTTATTTGAAGAAGAGGCTCATGAAGGTCCAGGAAAGTCATAATGAGACCCAGGAGACTAGGTTTGATTATGATCATTCTCCATCCTATAGTCACCTGAGATTTTTTTAGTTTATTTTCTTGCATGGGATCACCTAGCTCTATGGATCGGAGATCTGAAACTCTATGGACTAAACTACTCCTTCAGAGGGATATTTATTTATAAAGACAGTATGCCAGGTTTCTGAATATTGCCTATTAACTCTTGATTGCAGTACACCGTGTGCTTTCAATAAAGCTTTTTAAATTAAATGCTAGAGAAGCACAGAGAATCATAATAACACTTTCCTCTTTTACAAGTCAATGTGTTTTTTTCTTTTTAATAAAATTCTTATTTGACATTTTCTGCCAAGACTTGAAGCTTGGAAACATAATTCAATAATCAAGGGAAATAATTGCATAAAGGTCGTGGATTGGGGCAATCTTAAACAGCAGGTAGTTTCATTTTTCTGCATGTGTTTGTCCAATTTTCCCAACACCATTTATTGAATAAACTATCTGTAGCTCGTTGTGTTTGCTTACTTCCTCTGTTGAATATTAATTGACTATAAAGGTGTAGATTTATTTCTGGGCTATCTATGCTGTTCCATTGATCTATATGTCTGTTTTTATGCTAGTACTAGGCTGTTTTGATTACTATGGCCTTATAGTATAGTTGGATATTAGGTAGCATGATTCCTCCAACTTTTTTCTTCTTTTTCAGGATTGCGGTTGCTATCTATATAGGGCCTTCTGTGGTTCCACATAGATTTTTGAAACATTTTTTCTAGTTCTGTGAAGTTCATTGGTGGAATATTGATAAGGATAGAGTGGTCATCAATAGATGAGTGGATAAAACAACTATGCTACATTTACACAATGGGATTCTACTTTGCCATATAAAGAAAATATTTTACTCTTTGCAACAGTGTGGATAGATCTGGAAACATTATTCTGAGTGAAATAAGCCAGTCAGAGAAAGACAAATACTATATGATTTCACTCATATGTGGAATCTAATGAACAAAGTGAACTAACAAGAATTGGCACAGACTCATAGATAGAGAGCAGGATGACAGCTAGTGGGGGTGGGGGAGGTTAGAGGGTGGAGGGATTGACCAAAAGGGAACAAAGGACTCATAAACGTGAACAAGTTTGGCGATTGCGGGTAGAAGTCAAGGGGGACTAAATGGTAATGGAAAAAATATAATAAAGATTAATTTTTAAAAATTACACAGCAGGTAAACTTAATCCCTTATCAAAATACTCCACAGGGTTGGCAAATCTGTATTTTACTTCTCTCAAGGAGCCTGAAAAGATTGATGGACAATAGCATAAATAAAAAACACAATGAAACAGCAGTGCAGATTCTGTGTCTTTTTGCAAAGCAAGCCTAAAAAACTTGTGACTAATTAAAAAAGGCTGACCACTCACAGCTGTAATACTTAGGTAAAAATGAACAATAAACCGAGGCAAAATGTTAGGCTATTCTCTACCTTCCTTATTTGTTGATAACAATTATTTTTTTGTTTATTTGTCTGTTAGCATACAGGTGGTAGAATCAAGAATGACAGCATATGCCCATTTGATGAACTTACTAAAAATATTTGCAGTAGCTTGTCCAATGACAAGATGCCTTGAATACTCATTCTGGTACACAAGATGTGCCCCAGAGCTATGCATTTACGTAGACTCTTCCTTCTATTCTTTCTCCTTCTTTTCTCCCCATTTTTTTTTTTTCCTTCCCTGTGAGAAGCAAAATAACCTGATGAGTAAGAAAGTTACCTCTGGTTTTTAATTCAGGTTCTGAAACTTCCTGGCCATGCATAGTTACTTAACCACTGTAAGTTTCCCACTATAGCTTCATTTGTTAAATAGACTCACTAAGAGTAAATATCTCATAGGTTTGTTTGCAGGTTGTTTTTGTCATAAATATAAATAAATTGAGCTTGCTTTTTTTAATTTTTTTTTTACCTATTTTGAAGTTTAAATTTGATTATTTATGGCATAGAGATTGACCTGGCACAAATATTGAATAAATACTAGTTATTTTTATGACTGATGTTACATTCTTTGATAGGAGAATAAGCCAGGTTGACTTTGATAATCTGTAAATTCTCATGACTGTACCTTTCCTAGTTACTCTCCAGAAATCAATACATAACTTCTGCAAATATTCACCAGGTCTCTTGTTCTGTTACCCACTTTAATAGGTTTAAAATTCTTTAATTTAACAAGAGGTAAACAGTTTTCACAGAAACTGACACTAAGCCATCATTATAGTAAATATCTAAAAATAGCTGCATTGATATTTTTGTCATTAAAACTAGCATTTTAACATGAATACCAAATAGACTAATAATACATAACTCAATCAGTAATAATTTAATAATTAATTTTCAAAAATCTGAAATCACTGAAGTATTGCTATGAGTTATCTATTTTTTCAGTAATTCAATTTTATGATTGCATTTATTGAAAACTTTAGAATTGAAATTTTCAATAAAAGTGGGATAAAATGCTCTGTCCCATTGCTTAACACCATGTAAAAAAAAATAAAAAGATAAGATGAGAAAATAACTGTAATCTGCCTTTAAAATATAATGGACTAGAAAACAGAAAACTATGCTGGACCATAGAACATCCTGTATATATTTCCTTCCCTTTATCCCACACTTAGCATTTAGTTTTTGCTTGTTATTTGACTTTCAGGCTGTTTCATTCACATCAATATTCTCTCTTGCACATCTCACCTTTTTTCACAGTTCTGGCGCTAAGACACCCTTAGGAAAGGTGCTTTGAATGCATGAATTACTGACTTTATTTTTGGCTTATTTGTAGAGCACCAGTTATGTTTAGGTAGTGTGTTAAGAGGTAGGCATAAGACAAAAAAAAGTCAAACCCCTGCCCTCAGTGAGTTTACACTGTCCTAATGATGCAGTCATTGCTTGTGTGATGCTATGTGACATCCACCCAGGAGGAAGACTTACCTATCCCAACCCACACCCCGCCAATTGGAAGGGGGTTCTGCCTTGAAGTTCTGGTGTTATGGGAGGTCTTCTGTTTTTTCTGGAATGGGCAAAATATGTCCTTATTACACTGCCATTCTTCCATGGATGGAGCTTGCTGGGAGGAAGAGCACAAATCCCAAAGAATTCAATTTACACATTAAAAGGGAGAGTTTAATTTGCAAAGCTTCTGTCCAACCAGTGCGGAATTAAGGGATGGCTGTTGATATATCAGGAGCTGTTGATACATATAATGAAAAAAATACTGCAACAATTAAAAAAACTCCATGGGAATTATTTCTAGCATACAGCCTGGAAGTGAATATAGAAAAAGGGAAGAATAAGAAATGGAAATGTGAAAAAGGTACTCAGTTTGTGACCCATGGGAATGGAAGGCCCAAGACCTTTGGGAAAATCACTCTTCTTTATGTGGTTGTTCAGGGTATTTGGAATGTACATGCAATGAATTTGTGTGTGTGGACACATATGTGCTTTACCCAATAGTTCACAAGTTACCAGAGGAAATATTTTTAAAAGACATACACACCTTCACCTCACACTGGTTACAAGACCTCTAATGGAACTGAAACCTGTATTAGTCAATGTTGTTCAAAGAAACAGAATAGGATAGAGATAGATAGATAGATAGATAGATAGATAGATAGAGAAAAATCTGTCAACATTGATCTATTTACCTACCTACATAGAACCTACCTATTGAGATCAAGAATGATTATAAGAAATTGACTCACATGGTTGATGGTGAGTTCATAAAAAGGCTATGAAGCTCCGAAATCTGTGGTTCTCACCTAAGAACCAGGAGAGCCAATGATATAAGTTTCAGTCTGAGAGCCATCTGGCTTGAGACCTAAGAAGACCCAATGTTTCAGTTCAACTCCAAATGCTGGAAAGGAACAATGTCCCAACTAATGGGTCAGGCAGGAGATGCTCCCTCTATGCTCCTTTGTTTTATTCAGGTTTCCAACTGACTGAATATGCCCACTCACAATAGGAAGGGTAATCTGTTTTACTCTCTCTCCAAATTCAAACATTGAATTCATAGATATATACACTCATAAATACACTGAGAATGTTTGTCTAAATATCTGGACATCTTGAGGCCTAGTCAAGTTAACATATAATGTTAACCATCACAGAAGCACTATTGGACTGTTCTGATAAAATCTTTTAGGGTATTCAAGAATAGTCTCTCACACACTAGCAATGCACTCGGTGAATTATTATGTGCTGTTGTCCAGGTGAAGGGGTGGTGGGCATCCTGGAAGGAGGCCACCGATGCATAGAAGTTAAGGTGTATAGAGAGGTTAAGGTGCTTTAAGAGTGGAGAGATTTGAAAATATAATGTATTAAAGGGCTCTTTCTCTCTTTATCTCCTTCTCTCTGTTTCCCTTTTTCTTTCTCATACAAATCATTATGGTATTAGTGAAATAGTAGAAAATTATAAGAATGAGGCATAAGAATCCAGGGTCTTCATGTATCACCTCTCTGTTGAGGTCAATGCATTTATACCAACATCTCGTTAGAGGATGGGCATTCCTAGAAAGGGTCTATAATTGGTTACTATAGCTGATTACAAGAAACAAAGCAGAGGTAAAATATAGATTTGGAGAGGGAAACTGGTAGCTCTATCAACTGTCTCAGGATCAGATATAACATAAAACTGTCTTGACTAGAAATTAGAATAAAAAAAAAAACCAAAATTAGTTTGTATGGACAATGCAGGTTAGTGTTAGGAAAGATAAAACATTTGAAGTCACTTGGAAAGTCCATTGGCTTTGTTTGAAAAATAATTAGTACTTGGCTCATGACCAAAACTTCTCTGACATCACATGCACAGTTTTTGTTTGCCTAGACAAAAAGCTTGACTCTTGCCTGTAGGTTTACTTCTACCTGGACAGCAGGTTTACGCTCAAACTATAGATATAAAAAAAAATAATCTAAGTCTTACTTCTTGTTTTTAAAGATTTTTAAAAATTTATTATTTTTAGAGAGAGGAAGAAGAAGAGAGACATTAGTGTATGGTTGCCTTTCACCTGCCTCCAGCTACGGACCTGGCTGGAAGCCTGGCATGCAAATTGGTTATATGCCCTGGCTGAGGAATAGAACCAGCGGCTTTTGGGTGTGCAGGCTGGCACCTTATCCACTGTGCCACCAGCCAGGGCTTAAAATCTTGCTTCTTTTTAAACACCTAGATTCTTAATTGTTTTCTATTCTCCTGTATTGTCCCATTATTTAGCACTATACCTGGGTCATTGAATATGTACACTGAATATATTTTTCATGAAAAAAGGCACAAGAGTTTTACACATGCTCAAGAAATTTGTTTTAAAGGAAATACATTATCAATGCCTTTGCAAATAGAAATGAAACTGTTTGGTCAAGAATTGTTTACCTAATCTCTCTCTCATGAATAGCTGGGTATTTGAAAAGAAAGGAGACCCTCAGGAAAAGAGTAATGAGTGTTTTCCTCTCAGCACAAGGTGTGCCTCATTCAAAATACACTTGATTTTGAGCAAGGGCTTCCTGGCTTTCATTTGTCTCTACTTAAATTCAAGTGTGTGACTTAAGCTAAAGGTCACTGTATTTACCAAAACCAAAATGTCAACAAATAAGCACTCTCTCTCTTCTTCCTCAAAGCAGCATGCATGAAACAAAACAATGCTCTAAGACCTCCACAGAGATATTAAATGAATGCATTAATCCACACAAAATATGTTAATTCCTGGTCTACTTAGCTCACAAGAACAGAAAGGAATGAAAACCTTGTGTTCTAAATAACCCTTTCATAAGTCTTATTAAAAACGAATTCCCAGGAATAATGTAGTGACTTTGGCAGCTCTGGCCTGGGAAATAGGACGAGTGGGTTCCAAAGACAGCAGTGTTATTACATGCCCATGGACCTATAGACAAACTCCTTGGACCCTCAGGTCCTTGCATTTAACCACTTATAAAACTGGTAATAAAACTTACATAAGGAATGATTGCTAGAAAATGGGACAGAATAGTGGAAATGGAATTTTGATACCTCAAAATATAAGATGCCATCAGCAGCTGAATTTTTTTTTAAAGATTTTATTTCATTATTTCTAGAAAGAGGGGAAGGGAGAGAGGCAGAGAGGGAGAGAGACATCAATGTATGGTTGCCTTTCACCTGACTCCAGCCACAGATCTGACTGGAGACCTGGTTTGCAACCTTGTTATGACCCGGGCTGGGGAATCGAACCTGCGACCTTTGGGTTCACAGGCTGGCACCTTACCCACTGTGCTACCAGCCAGGGCAGCAGCTGAATTTTAATGATAATGGTAGTGATGATGTGACTATGAAATTGTGACCATGGGTTACCTAGATGATGCGTCTCCCTGCTGATGTGCGCTCACTGTGAGACTTCAAGGCATTCAGTTCTTCATGAATCACTTGAGGTTCTTGGATAAGTGCTCTTCAAGGTCAAAGTAAACTGTTACAACTGTTGGACAGGGACTCTATATTGGAACCTTTGAAATCAATGGGGATTCATCAATGGCATGATACAAACTCAGAGGCCTCGGGGACCACAGAGGAGGTCCACTGAACCCAGGGATGCAGGAGGAAAGCGCGGCAGAAGGGATGAGCTTTGTAGGGCTGGTGGCCTGGGATGTGAGAAGCTGAGGCACAATTCATAAGGAAAGTATGAGAATCAAGATTTCAAGTGGAACTTCAGGGTTTCTGGTACTTAAGGAACGTTAAAAACTGAGTTTGTTCTATAATGTGACATAGCATTCTTAAAAATCTTATATTCTAAAAAATCATGCGCTTAAACATGGGGCTCTCGGATTATTAAAGATAACCCAAATTATTGTAAATAGAATGCTAATGAAACACTGTAATAATCCATGAAAATAGCAGCATTAAGAAGCCATGCTAACTTCTAGTGAAACAAATGAAACACTGCTCTGGGAAATTTAGACTTCACCTTGAAAGCAAAGGGAAAAGTAGATTAAGGAAACCTGTTAAGACCTGCTGGAAAGAGTGAGTCTGAGGACAAAGCCAGAAGATACATCATTGGGAAACCGGCTCCTGAAACAAAATGTGGTCAATCTGAGCTCCAGGAGGAGACTGCGTGTGACCTACAGGACTGCTTCCTCAAGTGCTGACTGTTACCCCAAAATTAGCTGGCTAGGAAAAACCACCTTTGAATTCAGTGCCTTCATTATGATAACATGGCCATTATTTCTCAAGTGCATGCAAGCTCATGCACCTCATAGATATTCACATTGTAGCAGAAGATACAGTTGAGCTGTTTAGGAAAGTGTGATGATGGATTCTGGGGAGCTGTGCTCTGAGCACAGTATCTTGCTTGCCATGGTTCCTGGCAAGCTGTACACACAGAGTTAACATTTGTTACCCAGCATTGCTGTGAATTCCTCTATGTAGAGCCGATTGGCCCCCAGGGGTGTTACACTAGGCATACCTTCCCCTACCCAACCTGTGATGGGTACATCAATCACCGCCCTCACTCACCCACCTTTTAATACTGTATTAGGAAGGGATGTAACTTACTTAATTTTAAGGATACATTTTAAGGAGAAGATCAACCACTACTTATTAATTGGGCACTATTTTATAGTTAAATACACTATTTAATCTTAAAAAACAAAACAAAACCTCTGGGCTAAATTTTATATCTTTAATTATAAGAATGGGAAACAAAATTAGATTTATGAAGGTTGATTACTTCACCCAAAGACATTCAGTAGTTGTTGGACTCTGTAAATCCAAAAGTATCTCACACTGACATTTATACTCTTTACTCCATCCTATTCGAGTCCTAAATGATAGCAGGAAAAGTCTTGGTCACATCAATGCCAATTAGTTTTCTAATAGGAATGAAAATTTTAATAGCAAGGGACAAATATTTGCATTAGAATTTTAATAGTCATGTTCACTTGGAAAAATGGAACAGTGCTCTTAAGATACTTAGTTTCCTAAATTTTATATCCTTAGTGCCACTTAAGACAGTCTCTGAGAGACGAGCTCTTCAGGCTGTTCCTGAAGTGCACTCTCCTCCCATGTAATAGTTGGCTTGTCTCATAAACAGAGCTGGTAAACTTCTTACAGAGAGAGGAATGGCTTATCTCAGTTTTTAAGAGCTTGAAGAAACATACAAGAGTTTTTGGATTCCTGCCTAGTTAAGTGTGTTTTTTTTTTTTTTTTACAAACATTCTAGAAATGTCTTTAATGTTTTTTTCAGTCACTGAGAATATATTGAAAAGGATCAACTCATTGTCTAGTATAGTATAAATCTTAACTCGTGAAGAATCCAAATAAAAATGACCTCTGTTCTTGACTGCAAACAGAAAAGGAACTCATTCACGTAAGTCTAACTCCAAGTTCTGAAAAACTTGTTGGGAAAATGTTATTTTCTTTTGACCCATTTAAAGGTCTGGCCTTACTTCTCTAATGACTCCACTATTTGCTCAAAGTCATAACTGATTTTGTTTTTAACTATCATTCATTCAACTCTTCTATGTGTTGGAAATACAATAGTAAAAATAAAACACAGATTCCTGTTCTTTTGGCTCTGGTAGAGGTACTGAGGGTCTAATTTCAGGGAACAATTATAAGCAATAAATAATTTCAAAAATGCTTTTGAAACTGATAAAGAACCAGGTTCTTTTTAATAAGATAATTAGAACCCATCATCAGATACTCTGAAAGGGCAAACTATTTTCTTATTTTCTTTCTTACATATCAACAATTTAATGCATTTAAAATTATTATTTTACATGCTCAGTGACTGTGTTTATCTGATTAGCCCTTCTAAGGCTTTTGTCCCAGAAGAGAACAGGTTTTAAAGACAAGGAACATGTGGCAATGATTTTAGTAGGCACAGAAGGTACAAATCAACAGCTGAAGTGCTAGATTGCATGGAACTGTGCTGTCAGGGAGACACTTCCTCCCACCAGCTGGGTGGGCACTTTGATAAGTCTACAAACTTTGGGCAACTCGGGCTGATTTTACATTCCAAAAATCACCACAATATATCTTGTGTCACATACTATTTCAGAACTTTGATACTCTTTCCATCAAAGCATAAGCTCTGAATGTTGTCCCTTTAAAAGGGATTATACATAGTGACATGCATTTTATAGTAGAAGCGACACCACCTGGATTCCATTGCTAGGTAGGAAAAGGTAATAGACATTCTAGCTGGCTCTCTTTCTCTTGGAACATGACCTAGAGATCTATGAGAGCTATGTGTCATGCATGAAGCTTCTATACTGAGGAAGCCACATGACAAGAGAAAAAGATGTTAGAATAGCTCCAACTATTTCCATTCCTAGTTAGCTATGTCTTCCTAGTATTGACCATTAGAAACATAATTGAATACAATGTTCCTAGGTTTTTAGCTGACTGAACTGATGTCCTGTGCAGCGGAGATGAGCTTTCTCCACAGAGTCCTGCCCAAATTGTAGATTAGTAAGCTTGGCTTCTTTCATTTAATAATATGCATTTATATTTCCTCCATGTCTTTTTTTGTGGCCTGATAGCTTATTTCTTTTAGGTACTGAATGATATTCCATTGTATGTATGTACCATGGTGTAGTCATCCACTCATTTACTGAAGCTAGGTTGCTTCTAAATTGGGGGAATTATAAATAAGGCTGCTATAAATATCCATGTGCAGATTTTTGTATGTACATAATTTTAGCTCATTTTATGAAATACCAAAGAATGATAGTGCTGGATTTTATGGTAAAAGTATGTTTGGTTTTGTAAGAAACTGTTAAACTGTGTTCCAATGTGGCTTTACCATTCTGCATTCACACCAATAATAAATAAGAATCTCTGTTGCTCCATTTCACCCCCAGCATTTGGTGATGTCAATGGTTTGAATTTTGTACATTCTAAGGTCATTAAGAGTTTCTCATTTTAGTTTTAATTTGCAATTCTCTAATGACATGTGATGTTGAGCATATTTTCATATGCCTAGTCACCAAAGTTATACTTTAATTAGGTGAGATGTCTGTTCAGGTTTTTTGTCCATTTTTAATCAAGCTGTTATATATTTTTGTGAGTTTTATGAATTCTTTATATATTTTGGGTAGCATTTATTTATCAGATACATATTTGCAACTATTTTCTTCTAGTTTGTGGCTTGTCTTCTTATTCTCTTGGCATTTTCTTTCTCAGAGGAGTTTTTAACTTTAATAAAGTCTGCTTATCAATTATTTATTTTTTCATGGGTTGTGGTTTCAGGGTTGTGACTTCATATTTTTAACAAAGTTTTCTCAGCCCATAATTATCCGAAGCAATATTGTTTAAATCTTGTCATAAGGTGGTCTTTCATGTGAGAAAAGAGAATCAAAGGCTTCCAAAGAAAGTTTAAAATTATAATTATAATAAATATTTATTTATTATGTATTAAATTTCTGGAAAACATCCAAAAACTCTACATTTAATTTTTAATTTTATCCTTACTACAATTATATATCGATAGTACCATAACTCCAAACAATCATTTTACAAATTAGAAATGTGAGGCTCTGAGAGATTAAAGGCATTTTCGAAGTCATACCTCTGGTTAGTGATAAGGCCTACGTCCCTAAGATCCAGGACTCCAACCCAGTCAGGATTCATTTTTTCATTTCACTACCTCAAGAATGTTCCTAGAGAACAATGAACAAATGTCCAAGCTCACAAAATGCAGATGTAGTTATAAATGTAGCAGGAAAGGTTCCATTGGTTTGAGAAAATGAAACCAGTCTTCTACAGTTTTTCCTTTCAAGCCTAAGATCCTTGGAGCCTCCCTCATCTCATACCTTTGTATCATTTAATGATCAGCAGCCTTGGTTAATCATTATTTATGACTTTCCTTAGTCTGGAATTGTGATGAAGAGTTTTTGAGCATAAGTGACCATGGGCTTTATGGGGAAACAATGAAAGAGAACACATACCCATGACCACTGGCAAGAGAGAGATCTGTCCTTCATGTAACTGGAACTCTTTTCTCTGCTGGTCTAGTATTTTGATAGCAGTACAATGGGTCTGCATGCTAGCACTCTCATTACAAGGATGCCTGTCTGAATATGAGCCTCAAATCCAGGGAGTTGAACGATTCACTTTCCCATTGAGTGGAAGTGAGGTTTCAGTAAAGGTGGGTGAGGTGAGCTAGCAAAGTTAAGTGTTTTCCTTGCTTTCTTGATAATAACATTTATAAGTGTAGAGATGTGCTCTGCATATATTAGGAATTATAGATAATTCATTTGCATTTAATACTCACTACAACCTTTGAAGTTTATGAGGCTATCATATTTTTAGAGGTCACCGATATGACAAGTGACAAAGTTGCAATAAATCCAAAATCTAAGGGACTCAAATCTCTTCTAAATTATCTCAGTAACTATGAGTAACTGTTTAACAAGAACTTAGAAGAACTTAGAGATATCATTATTCATACATGAGACACATATTTTTATTTCTGGTGGGGCTCTATTATTTAAGCTGCTATTGGCCCAGAGTTGTTTTTAGGCAAAACATGCTCACACAACATATTTTCTGAAATGTTTTCCTTATATACTTGAATAACAATATTCCCAGTTTCCAAGGAACATCAAAACAACAGTAAATAACAACCTCTATGACATGCCTAAAATTTAGTAGTTTAAGCTTCACTTTACAGATATGAAAACTCAGAAATTCACTTTCCCAAAATTGTAAACCTCATAAATTAATGACTTAAAAGACCACTAATTCTCAAGTCAATCCTCTTTCTCTACACTCTAATTCTGCCCCTACCCCTTCTTTCATTTCAGGTGACTAGTATGCCCACGATGGCACCGAAATACTTGTGCAGAGATACTATGCACCAGCAAAAGGCAATGCGAATCGCAGGTTAAGATAGTTTTCTATCAAGTCCGCTGCTATATTAGAACATATTTTCCCTGAGTTCTACATTCTCATGACCCAGAATACATTTTCTATGCCTGTGATTTTTCTGTCTTCTTTACCCTAGAGCTCATGTGCCATCATAACTTTTGAATGCTGGGGAACCTCTGCATCTAATCTCATGTACCTACCAACTGTTATCTAGACGTGTGTCTTTTCTTAGATGTTTGAATAGTGTCTCACACAAATTTCCCAAGGTAAAGCAAAATACTGTCTAGGTGAGTGCCACAATAACTTAAAGTTAACAAATGTTTATTAAGTTTAAGTCCTCAATAACTTTGAGAGAATAATAGTATATGTCTGAAAAAAGAACAGAAGCAATGAAACAAAACAAGCATGTATCTGAGGGCTATAGCAGTGCTTGATATAAAAAATAACCAGTAGAAAACTGGGGTTGGAACATGTGCAGTCATTAACTAAGAAGTGTACCCAATAGCAAGAATAACATCTTGGTTAGACATAATTAAAGAGTGCATTTATAAACTGAAAAATAACACTAAAGGATTTATTAATAGAAGAAGGTGAAGGGATAACCCATGGTGGTGCATAGCCCATAGACAGAGAGTGGTATGGTGAAGTGGGGTCAGGAACTGGATGGAGGTGGACAAAGCAGGGACAATGGAGATATCTATAATGATGTAAATAATAAAAATAAAGTTAAAAACTAAAACATATAAATAAAAGCATCAAAACAGGAAAAAATTAACAAACAATATGAACATAAAGTCTCAGATGGAACTTTAAATGTTTCCTTTGAAGTCACTTATGGAATGGATGTGATCTATTCTGTGTGTTTATTAGAGAAAAAATAAGCAAGAAACAATGAATTTTCATAAAAGACAAAAGTTTGTAGTTAAACTGATCATTTTTTCTTAGCAAGATCTTCTTCTCTTTTGGGCACATAAACTAGTCAATATGCTACTTCAATGTTTTGTAATCTTCACCAGGCTATTAAAACATCTTTACTCAGAACTGCTTTCAAACACAAGGTCAAATCCTACCTCAGAATTTTTCCCAGTCTTGAGAAATAAACTTCCTCTTTGCTTGTTTTCAGAGGCATGTCTATCATATAGCAATATGAGGAGAGGTGCTGGTTGATGAGATTGTTCAATACAGAGTCCCAAGAGTCCCAAGAGTCCCAAGTTAAATAACAAACCCTCACTTGCACAGATGTCAGTGTTTGCGAAGGAAATAATTTTCCTTAACTGGTAGGATGCTTGCTCATACACAAGGTGGGGCAACTGCTCCCTTACTACTATTGGGTTTCTTTAACCCTGAAGTAATGTGGATGATACATTGGATGAAAACCAGATTTTTTCCCACTTATGTCTTTAATTTTTTGAAGTCATGTAATTTTTAAAATCTGAAATTATCAAACTACCACAACAATATTTTGGAATAAAGCCTCTTTTCATGCCTCAAGTAGCCACACCCTGCTATAATCTAGTTGATTTTATTTCTTGACTATGATTATTTAAAGAGAGTAAAATTGGAAATGAAGGCAAGATTAGTCATGTAATACCTTTAAAATATCTTAGTAGTATTGTATTTTAAATACTTAATAGATATGAATTACTACTAGAAGTTCTAAAGTGTTGTAATTGCATGTAAAGTCTTTGTTTTCCTTATTTTAAATGCATTCAGGGAGAGTTATTCAAATAAAATGATCTTTCTAAGGTGAAAATGATAGGCTTATAAGTCTTATGCCCTTATTTACTAAGTAACAGGTTTTTATATGAATAAAATATTATTCATTCCAACCAAATGGATATCAAGTACCATGAATTTTTAAATGTGCTGAGTTTGCTTCTAAAATAACTCATACTTTTGTTAAAATATGTCTGTTTTTTTTTTTCCCTGCAAGAACCAATTGTATTCTGGTATAAATATTGCAGTTTTCTCTTTAATAGTATAATGACATAAACATGTAGTAATGTATATATAGTACATTAAGTATCTTTTTTTTTTTAAGATTTTATTTATTATTTTTAGAGAGCGGGGAAGGGAGGAAGGCAGAGAGGGAGAGAGAACATCTATGTATGGTTGCCTTTCACCTGCCTCCAGCTACAGAACTGGCTGGAGACCTGGCTTGCAACCTCATTATGTGCCCTGGCTGGGAATCGAACCAGCGACCTTTGGGTTCGCAGGCCGGCACCTTTCCACTGAGCCACCAGCCAGGGCTTAAGTATCTTTCGTATATTGTCTCAGAAGCAGTAAATGCCACCTGATTTCTATTCCATTATATTTAAGGGATGGTAATGAAAATATACTATCATTAGGTCAAATAATTTTGATTCCCGTTATGTAATTGGTAATATTTTATAAATTAGTTGACTACAGACATCTGATTTAGATAATGATGGTCAGGGCAATGCCAACTTGTATAATATTGAGATTCACTGTGAAATTATACTTATCATTTAAGGCCCAAACTGAATCACATCCCTGCCAGAAGAATTTATCTCATTAAATTCATGGCATACCAAGTTAGAAATAAGCCTTAGAACTCATCATGCCATACCCCTATACCAGAATTTCTCAAATGCTTTTGTATCAACTTGCATTAGTGGCACATCTCAAAATCACCCACAATATTATACTCTTAAAAGGCTGAAGCCCAAAAATTTGAATATAAATTGGCACTACTAGTGATATTACACCTCATAAAACTGCCAAACCACTACTACAGCTGGGCTTAAAATATTTCTTTGACAATTTTTCCAATGGTTGAAAATCACTGGAGAAAAAACAATGTTACTATACTATACCCAAATGCTACTGATAACCTAGGCAAGTCTATTATAAATATAAACATACCTTATTATTTGTCAACACTTACTGCTTCAAAACATCATTTCAACTTTATAAAACTCTAAAGGAATGGCGAATCTTTGAAACACCTTTTAATAATTTCTGTAATGTAAATTAATTATATCCTTCCATTATTAAGTTTAATAAACATTTTTACACTTTCTCATGACATGGTTTCAGGGTTCCTAAGCCTACTGCCATACAGACTTATTAATATCTTCATTATCTTTTATTGATTATATTCTTCTTCATGTAGAGTATACAAAATCAAATGAAATCTTTTGGATGATAGGATGGTGACTATAAATTAAAGGAATGAATAGAAGAATAAAATTGAAGGGGAAATTAACATCTTTGAAAACCTGCCATGTTACTGGCCCTGCCTAAGTTCTTATTGCTCATTGTTGTATATAATCTTTCATGAAACATGAGTGAGGGAATTTATTATTAAATATTTAAATATTTGTCTTGATGTCACATTTTAAACTAAGGTAGCACTATTGCTCAGAACCTGTTCTGCATGCCATCAGCTCTTGTGTTGGCTTTCTTCATACTGTACTTAATGAAGGGATTTATTATCTTTAACCCTAAACAATAAAAGGTCTATTAAGTTCAAGGGTATCTGGAATTGCTCATAAAAATGGGAGAAATATTACTCTCAGATGTATAAACAAATAAAACCTCATGATATCTAGTTAAAATAAATGATGTTATGATCATTAATTTTATTATCATGCCTGCCAAATAATAATTTTAATGCTCATGATTAGCCAGTTATTACATCAAGAAATTCCCATTTATTATACTAGTCAATACTTAAAATAACCTTATATGGTAGATACTGTTGTAAGCTCTAATTTTAATGATAACCTTTTAGGTAGCAAAGGTAAAGACAAGGTTCAAAAAACTTCCAAGGAGAATAAACAGACCATATACAAAAGATGAGAAATTGAATGTCATCATGATATTTAGCAGTTACTTTGGGAATTAAATAGCTTTCATACTTTTAGTGAAAATATAGCAAAATGAATAAAAATAACTTCTGAGATGTTATAGTACAAAATGAGGGGAACTGAGAAAGGAACCAAACATCTTATGAATATAATGAAAGAAACTTTGTTGGCTTCCATCCACTCATCCATTGTTCCTTTCTTTCTTCCTTTTTCCTTCCCTTCTTTTCTTATTTTTCTTTTAAAATTTAATTTAAAAACCAAGCTCCTAAAAACAGGCACTTATTTACTTCTAGGAAAATAATAACAACCAAAGCAAAATAAAGTTACATAAGAATGAAGCATATGACTCAAAGATAAACCACCTGTCTACTTCATAATTTACTTACTGTTTAATATTTATAAAAATAAAAGTTACACTATAAGTGTATTTGGAAAAATGAGACTTTTGTGAGAATGTGTGTATTAGACTGAGATTAAGAGAGAAGGTCTAAAACCCATCTCTAAGAAAACTCACAGGTAATTTTTTAAAAAAGTTACTGATTTTTTAGACAGAAAGAGGAAGGAAGAGAGAGAGAGAAACATTGATTTATTGTTCAACTTATTTATGTATTCATCGATTGAGTCATGCGCGTGCCCTGACCTGAGGCCCAACCTGGCCCTGGTGTGGAGCCTGGAGTGAGGGAGGGGTCACAGGAAAGGCTGCCAGAGGCAGCAAGTGCCCCCTGGTGTAGACTTCCCTACTCTGGGTAAAAAGTAAACAAACCAGCGTGAGGTAGCTCCCATCGCCCCAGCAACTGAGCCAGCAAGTTAGCTAGCAGAATGCCTGACGACAGAGGGAGACCTTGCTCTGAGTCTGCGAAGGCAGGAAGAGGTCACAGGGACTGTGGAGGTGAACATGGCAGCAGGAGGAGGCGCCAGCATGGAGCATGCGCCAGGCTAGGAAAATATCTAGACAGAGGGAAAAAGCCCTTCGGAACACATGATTTTAACACAGGGTGGCGGAGTCTCCCTCCTTCCTCTGGCTTGCTCCATGCGGGCTGCACACTCCAGGCCCGGCCCTGCGTGCTGAGCTGTGCGATCTGCAGTCTGCGGGTATCTCCAGCTGCAAGGACAGTCCCAGGATGTACCCTCTCATCCTGAGAGACCAGTGCCCAGGCGGGAGTGCTTGCCTGCCTCTGGGGGCAGAGCAGCCAGGGGTGCAGGGCCCCACTAAGAGAGCCCCTGACCAGCAGGCTGCAGAGATCAAGGACAGGCCCATGGAATGGGAATCACCTAGCCATGTGGCCATAGTCTCCCACAGGTGTGGACTCCAGGGAGGGCGCCTGTCTCTGGAAAGCGTGATGCTGGCAGTGTCATGATCCAGAAGGACAGATGATCATGGAAGGGGTACTCAAGGGGATGCCTGTGTTTCGTGGAAAAGATTGGCCTGAAGATAGGGTATCCCTCGATCCTATAAATTGTGCAACATTTTAATAAAGACCCTTTTCCTTCTCCATCAACCTTTGTTTTATGCCTTGGCAGTGGGCAGCCAATCCTTTAGTTCAGTGACAAATCCACAACCTTGGCATAATTGGATGATACTCTAACCAACTGAGCTACCTGACCAGGACATCATAGATAACTTTTTTAAAAAAGAAACATAGGAAAAAATAGAACAATTTTATTGTATTATTTTTATTTAATCTTTATTGTATTTTTCCATTACCATTTAACCCCTTTATACTCCCTCTCCCCCAGCAATCACCACACTGTTCTCCATGTCCATGAGTCCTTTTTCTTCTTTGCTCAACCCCTCCATCCCTATCCTCCCCCTGCAATAGCTGTCATCTGCTCTCCATCTGTGAGTCTGTCCCCAATTTCCTTGTTAGTTCACTTTGTTCATTAGATTCCACAGATGAGTAGAATTGTATGATATTTGCCTTTCTCTGACTGGTTTATTTCAGTTAGCACAATGTTCTCCAGGTCTAGCCACAAAATTTTCTTCCTTTTCTATGGCTGAGTAGTATTTCATTGTGTAAATGGCCCATAGTTGTCTTATCCACTCATCAACTGATGAACTCTTGGGCTTCTTCCATATCTTGGGGTTTGTAAATAATACTGCAATGAACACAGGTGTACTTATGTTCTTCTGATTTAGTGTTTTGGGTTCCTTTGGATATGTTCCCAGAAGTGGGATTGCTGGGTCAAAAGGCAGATCCATTTTTAATTTTTTTAGGTGTCTTCATACTTATTCCTTTAGTGGCTGCACCAGTCTGCATTCCCACCAACAGTACAAAAGGGTCCCCTTTCTCCACATCCTTGGCAGCACTTGTTTGCTAGTTTATTGATGACGGCCATTCTGACGGGTGGGAGATGATATCTCATTTTGGTTTTAATTTGCATTTTCCTGATGATTAGTGATGTTGAGCGTCTTTTCACATATGTGAGGGTCACATGTATGTCCTCTTTGGAGAAATATTTCTTCAGGTCCTTTGCCCAGTTTTTAATTGGGTTGTTTTTTGGGTGCTGAGTTTTGTTAAGTTTTTTTTATAATTTGTGGATAATAACTTCTGTGGGTTGTCTTTTATTCAGTTGATGGTTTCCTTTGCAAAAACTTTCTAGTTTGATGTAGTTCCATTTGTTTATTTACTTTTTTGTTTCCCTTCCTCAGGAGATATATTCAATAGAATATTGCTATGAGCAATGTCTGAGATTTTGCTGCCTATAATTTCTACAAATTGTTATGGTTTGGGGTGTAACATTTAATATCCAGAAATCAGTTGCATTTTTATATGCCAATAAAAAGCTAACAGAAAGGGAAATTAGGAAAACAACCCCATTCACAACTGCTAGAAAAAGAATAAAATACCTAAGAATAAACCTAACCAAGGATGTAAAAGACCTGTACTCAGAAAGTAGTAAGACACTGAAGAAGAAAGAAGCTGAAGGAAGATGCAAATAAGTGGAAGGACATATTGTGTTTATGGATAGAAAGAATTAACATCATTAGAATGTCCCTAATACCTAAAGCAATCTATAGGTTCAATGTGATTCTTATCAATGACATATTTTATGTAACTTACCAATGACATATTTTATGTAACTAGAACAAATACTTCAAAAATTTATATGGAATCACAAAAGGCCCTGCATAGCAAATAATAATAATAATAATAATAAAGTTGAAAAAGAATAAAGTTGGAGAAATCATTCTGCCTAATATCGAATTATACTGTAACCAAGCAAAGGGAGGCTTGCTCATGTGGCCCCTTCATATAAGACCCAACAATTAGTATTGAGCAAAATAGGTCTTTATTTACAACATGCCAACCTGGAGTGGGGTGCTATGAGAACTCCTGCTCAGAGCCCTGTTCTCCCCTGATAACCATTTGCCACATTATTCCGGATCATGATGAAGTCCAGGAAGGGCACAAGTCCGAAGAGAGTGTCCCCTCCTGATATCCTGAGTTCCTAGAGTCCAGATAGAGTCCAGTTTTGCAAGGCAGAGTCCTTGGTGGCTTGAGAGTCAGGTAGAGTGGGACAATCAAAGCTAGTAAGAACAGGTGCCTGCTTTCTTACTAGCCCAGACCCCATGACCCCATCCCATAGCATAGCAGACCGGCTCTCCTACAAAGCTGCTGAGCTGCTTCATCATGGCACTCTTCCTACACACCAGGCCTTGTAGCCAACTCCCAACTATACCCCTTTAGACTGCATGGCCCAGCATGCCAACAGTTGCCACCTTTCTTTTAAATCCCAACTTTGGCCTGTGATGAGGTGGGTATGAGGACCAGTTGTGGTCACCTGCATGAATCTCACATAGGCCTCATGAGCTCTGGACCACCACTCTATGGTCAAAGTTCTTCCCTTCTCCCTGGCTCAGACAGTGACAACCACTATGTGTCTAAGAAACTAGCTACCAGCCATAGATATGCAAAGTACCTTAAAAGTTGTACTATATCCTTTCCTCATCCTCAAAACCATGAGCTGTGGGGAATTTGTAGAACATACTCTGTAGCAATCCCCTTCTTTTAGACTTTGGACCCTTTCTAATCTTTTAAAAGACAATGAGTCTGGATCTCATGATTTTCTGAAGCTACTTCTTGATGGTCATGACCATGGTAATCAATGCAGCACAGTACTGGCATAAAAATAGACACAATGATCGATAGAACAGGATAGAGAACCCAGAAATAAACTCACACCTTTATAGTCAATATCTGAGAGAGGAAACAAGCACATACACTGGGCTGAAGATAGTTTATTCAATATTAATTGAAAAATTGGATAGTTATGCACAGACAAATGAAACTAAACCAACCTTCTTACACCACACGCAAATACAGATTCAAAATGAAACCACATCATGTTCTCATAGTAAAACCAAGAAAGATTGCCTCAAAGCTGTAGCAGTTGGAACGAAGGAGCAACCATTGTGAAATACACATAGAATATTCTACACATCAAATATGTGCCGGATAATAGAAACAGAGGAAACATTTTCTAACTCATTCTATGAGGTTGATACTATCTAAAGAAGGTAAGGAAGGAAGAAAATCATACAATCATATCAATTAATACAGAGACATATTTGATAAAATCTAACAGTCACTCATGATGAAAATACTCAGCAAACTAAGAATTGAATAATATGCCACCCAGAATATACCACTTTGGTATATTAATTATTATGAATTAAGTTATTTAAGAAACAGCACAAGAAGGAAGCAGGAAGTAGATCTCCCAGGTAAAAACTATACTCCCTGTGCTAAGAGGGTAGAAGGCATCCTTTTCCGAGATAGTGTATTTAGGGCAAAATCTGTACAAACAAACTATTACTTCTTCACTAGTTTGCTACCCCAAGCCCACACCCTTTTGTCAATTCTTCATAAATTTATGTCATTGGAGAATTTTCAAACTAAAACAATATTTTACTATTACACAGCCATGAGAATGGCTATGATCCAAAACTCACTGGCAACAGTAATTGCCAGGCAGGGAGGCAGAGCACCAGGAATGCTCACGCATTGCTCGTGGAAATACAGAATGTCATAGCCACTGTGGGAGAAGTTCAGCAGTTTATTACAAAGCTAAGTAGGGTCTGTCTTATCATAGGATCTGGGAAGTACACTTCAGGGCATTTACAAAGCTAACTTGAAAACTTGACTACACACAGACATACATCACTTGGGTGTTTATAATAACTTCATTTATAATTGCCAAAAATTGGTAACAGCTCAGATGTTCTTCTGCAGGTAAATAGATAAACTGTGATACATTTTTTCAAGGGAATATTATTCAGTGATTAGAAATGAAATGTCAAGCCCTGAAACATGTACAAATATTTATGGATATAATTATATACACAGGTTTGTATACCCAGATATATTTTCTGCTTTGTCAGCTAAGAGAACCTAGAAACAATAGTTCAGTATCAAAGACAACACTTGGTGCATAGATTGAGGTTTCTAACACTGTCCTCCAATAAAAAGACCCGAACTACCTGAAAAAAAAAAAAAAAATGGGCTAATTCCAAGACCATGGTAGGAAATAAATAAGACAATTCTGGAGCATCCTTTTTGTTCCAGATAGTAAAGAAATACTCCAAAATAAAACAAAGCAAAACAAACAACATCAAAATTGCCCAAATTCATGAGTGTATGCCAAAAGATTACATGCATCATTTGCTCAGCTGGAAGAGGTTCCAACGGCCACAGTTGGAAAAATTGTGTTGCATAATAAACTAAGTACTATTGAATTTTATACCACAAAATAGGAAATAAATAGTCGTTCTGGTGAAAATAAATAATTGAACAAGCAGCAGAGGAGAGACCTATCTGTTTAGAAAAATTGCAATAGTTTATGTTGATGTATCTCAAGAGTTGGAACGTAACTCCCATACCTTCAGTGCAGGCTGGGCGTAATGACTTTCTTCCAGAGAGAACAGCATGGGATGGGCTTAGGGGAGGAGTAACTCTTAGAAAATGTCAGATCCTGACGAACACTCCCTCAGCCAGATGGTGCAGGTTAACAATGGTGATAAGTCAGGGTGAGAGTATGTATCCTTGATATGATGTGATGAAAATAGCACTTTATTTCTGTAGCTGTCCTCCAGAAAACCCCATAACCCCGTCCAATCACTAGAAAAACATCATAAAAATCCAATTGAGGTATATCCTATGACATATCTAACTAGTACTACACAAAACAGTCAAGGTCCTGAAAAATAAGGAAAGTCTGTGAAACTGGTATAGGCCAGAGAAGTCTATGACAACCTGTAAGTAAATATATTGTTGTATTCTGGATGGAATCCTAGAACAGAGAAAGGATGTTTGGCAATGATAATTTATGAATACGGTTCATTATTTGTGATAAATATGACAGACTAAAGTAAGATTTTAGCAATAAGGGAAACTGTATGGGGGATACATGAGACTTTCGTGTGCTATTTTCTCAATATTTTTCTATAAACTTAAGAATGTTTTAAAACTTGTTTACACACACACACACACACACACACACACACACACACACACAGTTATTTATTTATTTAAAGCCAATCCTGGTAGTAGAGAAGAAAAAGCTCACAGTGCTTCTTAGGAGCAGAAGTCAGATGTTAGCAATGGTAGGATGGACGATAATTGCTTTCCTTTTGTAACCTCTTAGTATTTTTCAATAAAAGAAATCATGCATATACATTTTTCCGCAAAAGTAAAAACAATAAAAAGGGAACAAGGGAGGAAGAAAGGCAGGAAAAAAGGAGAGAGGGGTGCAGGAAGAGAAGGAGGGAAGAGGCTTAGTTTAACCTGCTCCAAATTACTCATGTAATGATAGGTAAAACCTGCATTTAAATGTAATTCTTTCTGATGCTAAAGCCCACAGAATGAATCATTTTGTTTTTCTTTTATGAAAGGACAACATGGCTATGAGGTTAGCTTGGTGTCTCTTGCTTAATTCCAGCTAAAAGTTAAGAAACTTCATTTCTCATCCCTCAGGCCAATTCATCAAATTCGTACTCAGTGCCTGATGTTCCTAAGTTGAACAATTCACAGTCTGAAAGGGAGATTGGAACTTGCCTCAAATGTTGCACATCGTTAAGTCAACTTCATACATATGCTTTGGCTTTAACAACTGATACTCATAACCTCTCCTGCCATGTCTTTGCGGGGTCCTCACTGGATTTTAGTTTATAGAGCCCGATTCTGGTGTGTGATTTGAAATTGATGGGACAAGATTCAGCAACTGTCTACAAAGTGGAATCTTACTTGGGGAGTTTAGGAAGAAACTAACCTCTGTTGGATTCCAGTGAACAAGTTCTTACTGCAATGTATAAAAACTACTTTGCACATAAATTCAGTAGAGGGTAGTATATAATTTTTTAGGTCAGGGCAAAACATTCTGCAATGTTTTGTGCTACCCATGCAATTAATAGAGAGAGATTGAGCTGGGTTATTCCCTCCTTCCCCTCCCTCTTTTTTTATTTTTATTTTTTTTTATTTTTTATTTCTTATTTTAGTAACCCAGAGGGATGAGGTTTATTTTTTGTATAATTATTTTAAGACCAAGTTTTTCTTAATTCTATTCTTCTGTTGTGTTTTCCATTGAGGAGAGATAAAGCCCTTAGAATGAGTTCTGTGTGTCTAGACTGGAAACAGTTGTAAAGATTTGGGATTTGAAACCTACCCCCGAGGATGGTTTCTGTTGTTTTAGAGGCCAGTCTGGCTTTTCATGGAGCCACAAAAACTCTCTCTGCAGTTTTTGAGAAGGAGAAAGTATCTGCTATCAATATTCATAAAAATGAATAGGGAAACAAAATGCCTATTATTGTGTATGTGGAACAATAATTAGAAAAATCGTCATTCAAATTTATCTTTAGAACAACCAATGATACAGGAAAACTAGAAAATTAATTTTTAAAAATAGTTACTAATTACCTTTATTGTTCCAACCAATGTAAAACGACATAAAAGCCACTTCTTCCCTTCTAAATCTCATTTCAAATGCCAACACACCCAGATTGTAGATGTGCATGGGTTGCCTTTTTGATGTTGACTGACACATTAAACATAGATCATTATTTCATTCCTTTTAAATTAAACCAATTTCCTTGTGAACTTGAAGAAGTCTCTATATTGTCTCATAGTAATCAACATCATATTTTATCGAGTTATATCGCCTTATTTTAAATGATTCTTTAATGCTATACAGGAAGCACCAGCATAAAGTCAAACTATTGGTAGTTTCCCTGCACATTAGTCAATTCACCTTGGATAGGCTGACTGATCATTCAGTGTTTCAATTCTTAAATTTTAAAGGGGGATAAAAACTCCTGCATCTTCCACTATCAATGACAAATGACAAGTGTAAATTGTTTTGAAGTTCTAAGACACTAATTTTTTTAAAAAATGACTGTAATTAAATACTTGACATACAGGTCATCTCTCTATTATGAAAGAGTGAAACTTTGCAAGTAAAGAATTAAATTTATTCATTTAAAGTTATATAAAAATTTTACATGCTAATACATTCATATTTTACATATAAGGCAAATTGCAGAGGTCCATGTACAATGCTATTTCTCTTCTATTCTTTTTATTTCTGTAATTTTCCTTAGTGTAGCAATAAGAAGCAGTATTTGTAATGTAGTAATAGCACATAACCTTGGACATGCCCTTGTCTGTCCCTCCTGTCTCTTATCATGGCAAATATGATGTTTTCTACTGATAGTCCTAGAATCAACCTCATAACTCTTCTAAATATGATCAAACTTTTTGACATCCTTACTTTATAACTGAACAGATATTTTTACTTACATCCTCTCACTGTAGTCTTAATTAAACCAGTGTACACAGAAAAGCAGGCTTATGGTTTTAGAGTTTTGCAATGGGTTATAAAAGCACCATGGTTTTCCAGATGAATCCCAAAATAGAAGCTGTATTTTAATGTTGTCAGCTCATTTCAAGCCATGTCCTGATTTTGGGAGATATCAAAATTTTATTGTGTATCTACAAGCAATAAAGGCTAGAATAGCTGACACCTACTGAAACACATGGAAGACTAATGCACAAGATCAGAAGATCTATGTATTCATTTCAGTGAACACTGTAACTTATTATCAGATTTGATATTTATTTAGGCCTGGAGAGATCATCACTTTTTTCTTAATGCAAGCCAATGAAAAGCCAGATGGTAGATGATTGCCCATGTATGTTATCCAAATGTTTAACAACACCAATTTATACATATGTTCTGATGTAACCATCTTCAATACAAGGATCCAGCTGTTAGTATGAATGGGTCATTTGGCCCACTAAGCATTCTTGACCCTTAACAACACTGATAACAGTGGTCCTTATAATGTTTTTCCTTTCTTTCATTCATTCTTGGTTAATCAACTAATGTTTTAATTCTCCATTTTGTTAAATGTAATAAAATAGTTACAATTAATTAATATTTATTTATTTTGGTGGTTATAATGTGCTATAAACCATTCTAAGCACTTATATGAATCATTTCACTTAATTCTCACAACAATTATTTTAAAATCCCAATTATTACAAATTAAGAAAGTACATTTTGGATCAGTATATTAACAAGACCAAATTGACATAGTTGATATGCAACCAATTTAATACTCAAACCCTGGAGTGTTTGAATGTAACATTTAAATTTTGACTCTTGATGACCCTCAAATGAAAACTTATCTTTTCATTTCTACTTATGATATTGAAATCTTGTTCTTATGTTTATCTACATTTTGGGAGTCCATCCATTTTGCAATTGTTTACAAGTACAACCAACATCCTTATTACAGATGACAAAGTGTAGTCTCAAAGTGTAGCTCAAGCTGCTCAGCTAACAAGAACTAGTGAGGAACTTGAACCTGGATCCGCTACATCCAAAGTACATTATTATTGCAGAGATGGTGTCTGGCTGGTAGCCACTGGTCCTCTATGTGTGCACCAAATTCCCTGAGTGACCAATTCCTTTGGAGCAGCAATTTCATTTGAAAGTAGCACTGGTTCAGCCCTCTGTAAAAAACCTGAAATCCCATCATTATTAAGAGCATGTTGCCATGTTAATTAAAGATGGACATTTTCTTGTTCAGTTCAGTAATACCACAAATAAACTTGTTAAAACTCTCATTTAACATTAAGGATATTCTGTTCACTGAAATCATTTATTCCTGTAACCCTCTCAATTATTACAGGGACAGCTGGAGGCTTGCATTTTGGGAAAAATTAACCTTTTACTCTCCACATCTCTTCAAAGCCGCTCTCTACTGATGCATTCTAAATTGCCCAGGAGTGAAAAATTGCAGCAATTGTGTAAGGAAGGATTCTCTGGGAAGTCAATGCCTTTCCTTTCCAGTTGTAGAAAAAATTGTTGGTATTGTCAATTGTAAGTAAATTTACTTTGAAAATGTTGCAGGCAGTCATGTAATGGATTTTTCTTTTTTCAACAAAGATGAATGAAAATTGTATGCATAGATGTGTATGTTTGAGTTGTTTGCGTAGTAACTGTAACACTAGTTGTAACTTCTAATTACAGCATTTATTCAGATTAAATTTAATATGAACTCAAGGAAGATTATTATCTGGGCAGTGAGCATAAAATAAATAAATGGATAAATAAAAGGGTCATGAAAAAATTATCAATGTTATTTAAAAAGATAATAAATAAGAAACAGGACCTCATATAATCTTCACAGTAATTAAAAAATATTTTCATTTTATAAAGATGCAGTGCCTATTATAGCATAACTGCTCAGTAAAGTATTATTAAATGAATAAATAAAGCTCCAAAAGTTAAACAATGTTTTAAGTTCACATAGAAAGTAAATGCCATCTTTATACCTTAGCTTGGGAACCGGAACAACTCACTGTGTATTACCTACCTGAGACTTCCAAGTGTGTATGGAGCACAAACATCTACCTTATGGAAGGAAGATTCCCAAAATTCACTTGTGAGATAGTTCTTAAATCTAAGAGCTCACTAAGAAATGGTTTTTCACTTAGCTAGTTGTTTAATCTACTATATGTGACTTTTATATTGTTTTAAGTAACTATTTTTTAATATATTTCAATAAAGTAAAACAGACTAGGCCAGTAGAATTTCTGAAACACCTTCACCCGATCTCTTTTGAATAAGAGCCCCAAATGATGGAGCTTCCATGTCAACGTTGCCTTTCATGAATCACCATGTGCTCTGTTCAGCTCTCCTCACCTTTATGGCATAAGGATGTTTATAAAAGTTTCAACATCTCTCATTTAAATATGCTATCTGAAACCTCTTTCTTTTTAAAAGAAAGTATATGGACAGCAGTGGATGCTACAGATTGTTTACCTGGCATCACTTTCTCTTTCTCCATGAATCTAGCCCTGCTCCATACACCAGCTGCATCTGTAGAAATGGTTCTAATCTCCACTTTCCTGGCAAAGCTCACCTCAGGCAAAGACCTTCAGTTTTGGAAATCACTCAGTGACTCTGGCCACGAGCACTGGAAGATCTTGGCCCCACTATACTGAAGGCAAGAACTTATTTTTTTCTGTCTTATGATGACTGGTGATGATTTAGACCTGTATCACGAATACCCCCAAACTTAGTGTTTGAAACAGCCATCATTTATTTTGCTTATGAATCTGCAGTTTGGCCAGGGCTGGATGAGGGTGGCTGATCTCTGTTCATGTGGCATCAGCCACATCAGACTACATGTCCCCATCCCTAGGGTAGGGATGGGGACAATTCATGTGGATTTATGATGGCTACTCTTCAGAGTGTAGCTGGACACCGTGGTTACTTTTCATGTGGGCTTTCCCCAGCATGATTAAACTTTTCCACATTATGGCCACTGGTTTCTAAAAGGAAGTGTTCTAAGAGACAGGAAGTCAAAATAACCAGTCTTTTAAGGTCCAGGCCTGGAAGCAGGCAGAGTTGCTTCCAGCTTACTCTATTCTCAACAGTCAGGGAGCCCGCCCAGATTCAGGAGGGGGTTACACAGACTTCATCTCAAGCGGAAAAGAGTGTCAGATCATATGTGGTTATCTTAATGTTACACAGTGCATAGGAAAGTCTGTAGCACTGATGGATATTAGTAGTTATCCTGCAAACCAGAGAAGAAGCTTTAAGGTGAATTCATCCAGTGGATTTCGGAGCTGCAAATGGGAAGACTCTGGGTACTTGAAACAAATAGCCGCTCAATCAACCTGTCCTAGAAATGTGACTGTGTCTGGGCTTCTATTTGTGTGAGATAATACATGTACTCATTTTAAAAGAAAGTCTAAATGGGATATTTTCAGTCATTATTTATGCCATTTTAACTCATTACAGTGTTGTAGCAGTATTTAAAAGAATCTAAAAAATTTAAATCTGGTTTACAATCTAAAAATGTATAGTTGTAAAGGAAAAGGAAATAACAAGAATCAGTAAAAGGAGTATGAAAAGTATTTAATTTCTCTTTATTGGATATAATATAGATCATACTAAATAATTAAACAACAGAAAAACAACTGAATTAATACTAGCTAATAATATGTCAATTCCTTTGAGCCAAATGAAAATTTCTTCATTATCACGGGTGGATAGTCATGGATTATTTGATGTGTTTGTTTTACAATCTCTATGGCATGTTTTAACTACATCCTAATTAATTTACATACAGGATTTGAACATTATTCATTGCAAAAGTCTTCAGAATCATAAAAAGTGATGATAGATGCTATGCAAGTCTTATTGGAAACAATGGGCTAATCAATCTGTCATTTTATCACTAAAAAAGTTTTAATATCAAGAACTTCCAAACCTGCCAACAATAATAATTTGGTCCTAGATGACAGGTAAAAGGTGCTAAATTCCATTTAAAGTTGTCTTTTTTGTAAAATGGAAGTAATTGCAGGAAGAGCACAGGAGCAATCTATTCCATTTATTTATTTGTTTATTGTTTTGTTCTTAACTTCTTAATGTAAATATCTGATTTGGTACCACTTTTATCTACTAACATTGAGGTGTTAAGATTTTTTTATGTATAATTGGAGGAATTTATAATAAAAATTCAAACTCCACACCCCTGCATGTAAGAATTTAGTAAGGGGGACAAACCTGTAAATTAACAAGTGTCTCAAGGACTGTAGATGTGGCTTCTAGTTCTGATTTCATCTTTTTTTCCCCTCACTAATTGAAAAGCACATTTTTTAGAGATGAAAACAAAACAAAACACAACAAAAAATATTCTTTTATATAAAGCATGGCTTGCCTGAAGATTTTCAGCTATGGTAAAAGCAATAGATGTGGGCCCATTAATTCTTTCCCCTAAAATAATTCATTTAAAAATGTCATTAGCTTAATAGAGAGGAATTGATGGAAAGCCTTTAGGCATTCTACTCTAAATCTTGGGGACTTTGCCTCATTAAAAATCGATTGAAACAAAGCCATATGTATGTGTGAGAGGGAGAGAAAGGGAAGTATATATATGTGCAATTCTTGCCCAGTTTTATTTAATATTTCTGAAACTACCAATCATCTTAAGTGATATTAATGACTTCTTTGAGATATTTGCATTTTTCTAATAGAAAACATAGTAGTATTCTATCTAGATGGACATTATTATGAATTCGCCAAAGCTATTCTCATTATGTCTCATAATTAGTTTAGAAATTTTACTTTCTGATTTACTTTGTAAATTAAGCCTGAAAATTGCATTCATTATTGCTACTGCTCTGCTACAAATTTAGTACTGTTTAATAAATCGTAAACATTACCAACAATGTGTATGTCAGGGAGGGAAAATAAATATGTGCCAACTTGTTGAATTTTTATTCTAAGAAAATAAAAATAATTCTTTACCTGAAGAAATGGAAACCTAAGAATCAAGGAAAAGGATAATAATAACATATTTATCATGTTTGTAAGAGCTTCTTTTCTCATTATCTTGAGCAGGGGTCCTCCCCTACCCCCATAGACACAGTCCTTGGCCTATTAGGAGTGGAGGTGAGTGGTGGGCAAGTTGAGGGCAGCTTCTCTCATGTTACTGCCTGAGCTCCACCTTCTGTTTCCCCACCCAACTCTTCCTCCATCCCACCCCCATTTGTGGAAAAAGTGTCTTGAAGTTAGTCACAGGAAATAGCTACAATATCATAGTGATGTCTACAATTGTTGAGGAAAACTAAAGGTAACATATGAGAGTAATTTTATTTTTTCTAACTGGTAAAGTAGTTTATTTAAGAAAGGAAGGAGTATATTCAATGTCTTAAAATACATACGGGGGTATTGTTATTATTTCCTTCTTCTTCTAAGTATTTCTTCTGCAACTATATTTTACCCATGGGCTTTTGGACTTGAAAGTTGTCATGGCAGAAATTACTTTCTTCTTTAGATTCAGAAGGGTTGAAGTACAGACATGAGTCAAAATTTTGCCATATATTCAAAGGCACATGTAGAATCTCAGAGCTATAATAAAAGCTGATGTAAACAATACTTCAATAAAATTGAGGGTCAGGCCTATAAGAAACTTGGTAATAGAAAGATGATTGATAGATAGATGATAGGTGCACGTATGGATCAACAGAGAAAGATAAATAGTCTGACATAACATTGTTCCAATAATGAGTAAGAACATTATTCATAATTTTCAAGACATTTTTATTGCTATATTATTTACAGATAATTCATAATTCAATGATCATTTTCAGGAAAATTACCCCAAATAATCTAATACTGTGAATTCCAACAGGCCACCTAGTAATTCTTCCCACAGAAGGAAAAATAGGAGCCAATAATACTATTTTTTTTCTATCCTCATCTGAGTGACAATTCTCTATGTTCTATTTTGAGGGGGGTTTTTGCTAATATTTTTTTTTTCTGAAATAAATTTGAAAATAGTTTTAAAAACTAAAAACACAAAGCAACAAAACCCAGAGTCAGCATGTCTACAATATAGGAGTGCCCTGCATTTGAATGGAACAGGGGCAGCTAGTTTGACCTAAGCTAAGTTAGAGGAGTACATTCAACTAAGAACACAATTCAGTCCATTAGGATGTTATATGGTTTCAATAGTTTCTTTGTGTGAAGATATGCACATAATGAAAAGAAACAATTAGTTCTGTGTTAATAAGATTGCAGGGTGGTACTGTCAAATACTTGTTTAAGAGGTTTCCTGTTTAAGAAGAAGCAGGAAGCAGAAGCTTAGCTCCTGGCCCCAGCATGTTAGTTTCATGACCTTGTGGCTCAAGAGGGAAATGGGTTAGGGTCCTCCGCCTTCTAAACTTATATTCCTATAGCATCATGAGCAGTCTGAGAAGCAATTGTCTTGTGCCTGGATGATCCTCCCACACCATGACCAAAACAAGGAAGTTTCCAGGGAATCCAGAAACATTTCTTGCTGCTTTAATGAGATGTCTCTGTTGAGGGAGGGATTGGGTTGAAAAGGCCCCAAAAAATTCCTTTAGAAATGTTTGCTGAAATGTTGACTAACAATCAAGTCAGTGAAAGTAATTATTTAAAATCCAAATTGTTTTTTAATAGGTGGGAAAGTTCAATGAATAAGAATATACCTAGCCCCCACTTGACATTTAACAAAGACATAGGGATCAAGATCTTTTCTGCCATTTTCCCTTGCTCTTGAAACTGATGTTGCTGGTTCTTAAGAAGAATGGAATAAAATAAAGTAAACAAATAAAAGTCAGGTCAATTTTGATTGGGGTTAAAGAATTATGGGACTGGCCCTGGCTGGTGGCAGAGTGGATAAGGTGCCAGCCTGCAAACCCAAAGGTTGCTGGTTCAATTCCCAGCCAGGGCACGTAACCAGGTCTTCAGCCAGGTCTCCAGCCAGGTCTGTAGCTGGAGGCAGGTGAAAGGTAATCATACATTGATGTCTCTTTCCCTCTCTACCCCTCTCCCTTCCCCTCTTTCTAAAAACTAATAAATGAAATCTTTAAAAAAATTATGGGACTTTGTATAACCCTAACAAGCAGTGATTTGTTACTTCCTAATAGGTTCTGTGTGGATTGTGCCTCAGAGAGTTCTAAACAGTAACATGAAGAAACAGGGATGAGATAGACTAGTAAAGAGGTCAGCTGAACCAATGGGTATAAAATAATTCCAAATTTTGTTTACAGATAGATCCAACTTCATTAATTGAGAGCCTTACTAGATGATCATGAAATTTAACTAGCAAGACAAAATACCCTTTTAAATTTACAAATCAATTATCCCTTCATTATTAAAATTATAGAATTGATTTAATTTGAATTTAGACAGCTCTCACTTCTTAAAAGGAGAGAAAATATGGAAGTTTGTGTTTGGTTAACCTGTGCATGTCATATGCTAAAAATCTGACCCTACTTCAATATTTGCAGAAAGATAAGACATTTCTTAAAAACTCTGGGGCAGTCACTTTACTGCAAATGTTCTTTGCTTAACAAAACAGATTCATTCAGCAAATATTTATGGAGCATCCTCTGAGCTCCAGGCAATGAAACAGATATAGGAGACTCAGAAATAAGTATAATAAACTGCATTTTTTTGAGGAACTCATAATCCTGTGTGAGATGTATACATTGAGAACACTGCAATATAAATGCCAGTCATGTAGCAGGATTTAGTACAGTTTTATAGGAGCCATGAAGAGACAGTGACTAAGTCTGAAATAAAAGGGTTGGAAAAAACTTCCCAAAGATATTTGCATTTTTAGGGGATGTATGGGGACAAATAGATAAGTTACAGAAGAAGTAGTTGACATTTGATGAAGAATTCATCTTGGAGCAGGTTCAAATAAATTCTGCTAATGGACTACTTGCATGTGATTACTTTAATAAAATAAAATACTAATATCAACACAAATGTTTATCTCAGTGATACAGTAACTTTGGTTAGTAAAATTTTAGAAAATTATTATGTGACATTGGAGTTTACCTGTGTCTATTTATACAGCAACCCCTTGAGACAAAGGAGGATAGGATGGGAATGTTATATTCTTTCTTACACCAATATTTCTCACTGGTATGATATTTTAGGCAGAAAAAAAGTATTTGGTAAGACACCTACTACCCATGGTCCCAAGATACTACACATAGGTCATATAGTTCAGTTATTTTGAGCATGGAAACAGTATGTTCAGTTTGTCCATACAAGGGGGGAACCAAAACACAGGAATTTATTTATAAAAATTGTGTATTTATTCGGACATGTTTAAACTTCAGTCACCTTGAAAGTGCTCTCCATTTGATGCCATACACCTCTTGAGATTTTTTTCCCACTCCTCAAAACAGTTTTTTAACTTGTCAATTTTGATGCCTTTTAACATTTCTGTCATTGTTGGTTTTAGTTTCTTCTATGTCAGGAAAATGTTTTTTCCACAAGGACTTTTTCATCTGGGGAAATAAACAAAAATGTTGCTGGGGCTGAGATTGGGTGAATAGGGAGGGTGGGGCAAGGGAGTCATGCCATTTTTTGGTCAAAAACTGCTAAACATTCATATGCTGTGGGCAAGTGGATTCATAAATCATCCATCATAAAATGGGCAAATTTAATGAATGAGTCTTCCAAAAATTCAATGAAGCCTAACACAGCCTCTCACAACAATGCCAGCTGGTACATTGCTACAGATGGGTTCCTAGGAACCTCATCCTCCAGAAGATAATTCTGGTTTGTTTTGGGTTCCTGTCTCATAAGAATATTTAATGAATTGTGCATCTGTGATAATCTATCTTTTATATTATCAACATATATGCCTTTAATCTATATGCATATATGTATTCTATTAATATTTTTCTGGATTCCATGTCTCTAATACAATTTTCCATCATTCTACAACTGTTATTAGTATTTTTCATGAGGCCCTCATTTTTTTTCAAGTTCCTATCTGATAATTTAACAACATGGCCATCTCTGTCTGAGCTTGCTCCTATTAACTATTTTCTTCTTTGGAAGATAGCTTGCATTTACTTGCTTATTTGAGTATTCTAGGATATTTTATAGAAGAACTCCATCTCTCTGATATACAGTCTAGCCATTCAATTTCATACTTGTAGGATCCATTTTGCTCTTTAAGTCTGTGTTGAGCTTACTATACCTGAAGACATCCTTTTTGTGTATCTGCTTTTCCCCACATTCAGAAGATGAGAATCTTGCTCTTTGCAATACTAGAGAAGATGTTCCTTATTTTTCATGTTCAATACCCAGCCTTAGGCTGGTGAACAACAGTGATATCTCAGATTTATTTCAACTCTCTTGACTGCTGGTCTCTCAGCCTTTAGCTCCTAAAAGCTCAAGGTACTTTGTATGGCTTTATCTCAGTGTTCCTGACCCTGGTTTTTGGCATATGACACAAGTGCTTGATAAAGATCCATGGGGAAGAATTAAAGGGTGGTTGAAACTTACTCTGTGGCCTGAATCTTTTGGCATTTGGCATTTTGGCATGTTCCAAGTTGCAAAGGAAGGACTATAAATAATGTCAGACATTAAAATGAAAAAAAGTTTAAGTTCCTAGTATGAAATCAAATATATTTTGAAATGTACTAACATGGAAATTTATTTTAGTTAGACCAATCCAACATGTTCATCCTATTTCTAACTAAAAATTTGTAATTTAAGTAATGTTTGTGTCAGATTTGTAGACTTAGAGGGATCTTCTTGTGTTGGTGTTAAATATTTGCATATGTATTTTAGTCAAGGAGTAGGTGAGGTACTGTGAATGACTAACAAATTCACAATACATTGGTGATAGAGATAATCCCTTAGGTAGATAAAATGCCATCTGACTTGCATGTGTACTCTGTATATTTCTCAAAGGAATCATGTCCTGTCACAAAAGATAAAGAATTTGAAAAGTTAGCAGTGCTGTTCAGCAGAGCTGATGGCAGTTGATAATGTGTGACTTTGGTACAAACTATCATCATCCAGGATTCAATCTTAGGACCCTTACTCATTCAAAACTATTATTTATTAAAAAAAAAAAAAAGACTTTATTTATTACTTTTAGAGAGAGGGGAAGGGAGAGACACAGAGAGGGAGATGATAGATATCAATGTATGGTTGCCTTTCACCTGCCTCCAGTTACAGACCTGGCTGGAGACCTGGCTTGCAACATGGTATGTGCCCTGGCTGGGAATCGAACCAGTAACCTTTGGGTTTGCAGGCCAGTGCCTTATCCAATGTACCACCAGTCAGGGCTAAAACTATTATTCTTTAATGGTTACAAACATCAATAAGTATATATTACTTTAAGGTTACAAAGAGCTTTTTATGAACACTAGTTCACCTTCACTTCTACTCTGTACCATCTTCCAATGTATAAAAATTATAGCTAAAAATGACAATCGAACTTAATGTGTCCATCAGGGCCAAGTTGATAATAATAAAACAATGTAAACACCTGGAAATCAAACACTTGGTGATGTTTGCTTTTTTGTAATGGTGAAAATAAACTTTAGAAATGGTTTAACTTAATGTAGTGTATGATTGAAATTAATTGCTAACTAGCCTTTCTGAAAGACATACAATCTAGACATACATAACTCATTCTTGATTTCCTTTTATTTTTACATTTTATATAATACATGTTCAACATGCCTCCACCATGAAAAAAGACAACATTTAAGGTGAATAAACTAGTTAAAATACCACAGGATAGTTTACTCTTCTTACCAAACTCTATCATCCTTTTTAGGTATATTATCCCATGTCACCTTCAAAACAAATTGGCTGAGTTGGAGCACATTGTTTTTTCTCTGATAGACATGCATTACTTGCTCTTATTTTTCTCTTTCTATAATTATAATCTTTATAGTTCATTTAAGAATAATAATGCCTTAGGTTAGGTATTTATCAGTATCACAAGAATTAGGGTGCTCTGCTCCCCACCAGTCCCATCCACTCTATGACACTAGCATAAACATCTATATCTGAATGTGTCTTAAACAACTTAAATTTCTATGCTTCAAACTAAATTCAACCCATCTTTTTCTCTCAAAAGTTGACTCTTCTATTTTCCCCACTTTAATGACATCCTCATCAACCTGGTTTTTCAAGTCCGTGACCTGAGGCAATGGTGTGTTGGCTCCAGTTCTTGACTGGTTTGTGAGAGCCAAGTGTGCACCTCTCTCCCAATTCTGACTTTGATAACATCATACACATAGCCTAAAATTTGCCTTCCTGGGAATATTTACACCTTGGAATTGGGCAAATCCTAAAATTCAGCACTTTTAGCTTTTGTTCTTGTTTAGCAGGGATTCAGCAGCAAGATAGTTCTTTTTCTTTTCTAATTCCTCACACATGTGTCAGAATTTTTAAAGGCTTTAAATTTAATATCCTATCTGGTTTTTCTTTTCATTTTCCTACATCCATTTATATTTAAGATGCATCATTGAAATAATCTCCTCAAAATTATTCACCTTACTTTCTTGCAATACTCCTATACTACTGCTACTGAAGTGAATAGCAAAATTCTAATTATGTGACTCTTATGTTTAACATTGGCAAGAGCTCCAAAAGAGAATAAAGTACAAATTCTTAATTAAGCATGTTGTGGAAGGCCATTTGTAGAGTGTCTTTTCAAGACATTATTTCCCTCTTTGGTGTCATGTTTCCAGCTACCTCATAAGTAATAATTTTTTCATGTTGTTTTAAATACCATTCATTTTTGTTTCAATATCCATTTTCCTGGCTCAAAATTCCCTGCTTATCCAAAATCCAATTATAAAATCTCAACCAGTAAACTCTTCCAGGTTTTTTCAGATATGCTCATTCCCTGCTTGTGCTATAAATAGAACTTCTATAGCTATTGATGTATGGCTTTGTAACATTAAAACACACATACTTACATTTTTTAAATTCATTTTTGCATTGTTGGGTCCTAGTCTAACTTTGATGACTGTGTGGCACATAACAAATATTCAATCAGCGTATCAGCCTTAAATGGCAGAGAATTTTCTTTTTTCTGCTTCATTCACTTCAAGTCAGAGAGCATTTTCTGTATGCCTTGTGTGTACCAAGCGCTGTGTATATTAGTTTTGGGTCCTTCAAAACATGTGCACCTGTAGTACTGACACATAATTGGAAAGTTTAATGTTTATCACATACATGTATATAAATAACTTTCTTCTAAGAATTGTGACACTAGATTTGACCTGTAAAAAATATCTATTAAGTGTTGGAGATAATCTCAGTGTTTGATAGGACATTTTGTGGCAATGAATTTTAGAATAATGGCTAATATATTCATGGCAGTTATCTGCTACCTCTCATCTATGTATCAAGTGTCTATCTGTCTCTCTATCATCATCTATCATCTATAATCCATCGATCCATCGATCCATCCATCCACTATTTATATCATAAAGGAGAATTCTAATGGCATATATGTATGAGTTCATTTAATTTTGATAATATGCCTATAAAACTGGCTCACCGATATTATCATGCTCTTTCTGCAAATGAATGAACTGGAATGCAGAAATGAAGCAAACTTTTCCAAGGTCACATGGGAAATAAATGGAGGAAGCCGGGTATAAACCTAGGTGATCTGGTTCCAAAGTCTCTGCTTTCAACTGCTATGTACTCACCCAGTCTGTAGTTGATAAAAATGACACAAATGTTTAGAAGAAACATATATTTTTTTAAAAGGAGTCATTCTTTAACTTTTTTGACTCACATCAGTCTTTTTTTACTATAAATGCAAAACTTATTTCTTGAGCAGTTAAAGAAAGCATCATGGGCATGAATTTACTCTTTAATTTAACTCCTGATGGCTGAACAGGTGGTACTTGGGAGAAGCATGTGTCAGTTAGACTATGTATTTATGAACCACACTGTAGATTGTAAATAATTATTACTTTGGTTACAAATTATGTGAATTCATGGGGATCAGACTGAAGCAAAGGGCATGTAAATATTGTAAACTAAAAATTATTGAACATGACTGAAAGAAAAGTAACAGATACTTTAACCAATACCAAATATTTGCACCTGGTGGGAGTCTAAGTAGATTCAATTCTTTGGGGATAAAATATTTTTCTTTGTAAAATTTCAATGCATTACCTTCTTAAATCAGCAGTGTTTTGTTCTGCAACTAATGCTATTAATATATTTTAAATGCGCTATTTAAACACACATTTTGCTGATTTTACATTTGAAATAAGATACAGCTCATGCAAAGCATTCATTGATTTATGACTAGCTTCATTGACTGGGATTTCACAGAGTGAAAATATACTTACAGTAAGTAAGTGCTGTGACCTCTCTGGGGGAGAGTCCACACTATTGAACAAAGTGGCATTGAGCAAAACAGCTTCTGGTGAAATATTAAGCAATTTCTGCCTTGCTCTCAATATATCTGAGGGAACCTTCTGTTTTGCAGATGATCTTGCTGCTTTTATTATCATGTAGGATTTTAGCCAGGCTTATAATATATTCCTGTTACAGGGGAGAGAAAGAGGATGCCTAGATGGGGCTGTAAAACATTGAGGTATGAGCTCAGAAGAGGAGGGAAAAGAGGCAGCAGCTACCCAAATCCCATTTATACACAGTGTCAGTCTCCACATCCCCTTCGTACTGTACTACACAGCATCCCCACTGCCTCCCTTTTCTGCATTGCCATCCCTCAGCTCACTGGGCTGAAAAGATAAGGGCCTGTATCCTTAGGGGAATCAGTTCTTGTAACAGTTCATCGACTACTAAATGCGGAAGCACCCAAGGTAAGGTGCCCATCGATCTGGAAAGGACAGACTGCCTCCCAGGAAGCATGGCTTCCTGGAGATATTTGGAAGTTTATTGATTTCAAGAGGATTGAAATCTTGGACTTTACTGCCATTTTATCAGGGAAGTTTATTAGAGCACTATGACTTTTCAGGCTCTGGGTCTCTTGTCTCTACTTTGAGTAACAAAGGAGCCATTGTCTCAGTTCTAAATGGTGCTGGGAGGCACCTGGCAAGGAAAGGAATAAGACAGGTAGAAAAGACAAGAAATACATTAGACATACCATAAACTCTCAAAAAATAATAGCAAAATAACTGATTTCTTAAGAATATTTGCTAAATAAAGAAGAGAAGGAAGAAGGAAGAAAAGAGGGAAATAAAAGGAAAAAGAAAAGGAAGGCATAATATTATATAATTCATAAAAAAAATGCCCTGGCTGGTATGACTCAGTGGATTGTCTGAGAACCAAAGGGTCACCAGTTTGATTCCCAGTCAGGGCACATTCCTGGGTTGTGGGCCAGGTCCCCAGTTGGGGAAGAGCAAGAGGCAATCACACATTAATGTTTTTCTCCTTCTCTTTCTCTTTCCCCTCCCCATTCTCTAAAAACAAAATAAATAAAATCTTAATTAAAAAAATAAAACACTTGGTGCAGTTCCTATTATATGAAAATGTTGCTGAATTGGACCTAGAAAATATGTAAAAATAAAACTTATGACAAGCCTCTTCAGAGCAGTATAGACTATTTTATTGATGTTTTACATTTTTAACTTCTTTTCATCTTAAGAGGGGACAACAAGGGGAGGTAATTTTTGCCCTCAAGTTGAAAACGCCAATAGTAAAAGAGTATTTCTAAAACAGGAAGGGTATATATTTCAGGTTGAAGTTGATTTGTATAAAAATAATAACAATAACAATATGTTTGTGCAGAGGTTATAGTGTTCTTAGTGCATTCATAAGCCTAGGCGCATAAAATAACCTATGTAAAGTGTTAGCACAATCTATATGCTCGGGTGTCATCGGCTTAGCCTCCATTTCTGCTTGGGTGTCCTTCTCCACTATTGGGCTTTATCCTTCTACACTGACTCACCTCACATGGTTTAAATGTGACTAAGGCACACAGGAAAAGCTCTGTAGGAACACAAATGTGCATGTGCGTGCTCTTCTGGGATAGAAATCAGAGGCACAAATGCTAAGAGTGCACCAACGTCTCCCAGGAGAACTGTCTTACTCTTCCAGAAGGCATTCCCAGAAGGAAGAGTTTGGAAAAGGATGATTTTAACCTGTGCTTTTGCTCACCCCACAGCTTTGTGCTCTGCCTACTGTAGGTGCCATCTGGCTGACCACTGCCAAATAAGCAATGCTCCTACTGGTGGTCACATAGTGCTAAATCTTACTTAGAAATGAAGGTGATGGTGTAAATCAAATGGCTGTTGTAATTGTTTAAATCTCATCGTGGGCAACTAGAAAATCCATATTACCTGGTAGCCAGACTCTGACCCACTAAATCATACACTTTTTTTTTTCTGGGTTGGAGTCCTTACCTCAACTCCTTGCTTTAACTGTATGCCAAATTAGATAATGAGTGCTTGGTACAAGTACCTCTCTTCACTCTTGAATGAGGAAAGATAATAAATATGTAGGATATGGATACTACTAAGATTTATGTGTTTTCACACAGAGAAATAGGATACAGAAACCAAATGCGTTTAGTCAGGAACTAAGGAAAAACTGTTGGGTTTTGTGGGTTAAACCAAAACTGTTATTGAAAAACCAAAAATCCAGCATTGTAATCTCCAGTGGGAATACAAGACCTACCAGTTTGCTCTAACAAGTGGGTTAGGTAGTGAGGACATTCCTCTGAATTTGTTGTTCCTCACATGCTTCCCTGCAGCCACATTTTGTCCGTTGAATTGTGGTAATATTTTTTGTTATTATTTTACAGTTGAAACTCATGCCCCCTTCAGAAAATGATTATAATTCTACTGGAATATAATCTCCACAAGGGAATACAGGTGCTTTATTTTGTTAACTGCTATATTCCCAAGGTTCAGAAGAGCATGATATATAACAGGAAGTTAATATGCATATATTAAATAAATGTCTACTGTCAGGACTAAAGCGTACTTACACACAATCTGCCACAAACTTTGGGTTATTGATGCTTATCCTAAAATACATAATTAACCAACCCATGGAACAGACCATAACAACATTAGCAATGCAATTATAAATAAAGGAAATGCTATGACTTGAATTATTTTATCCAAGGGACAAAAGTAGGTACTTTCTTTATGCCTGCTTGCTTGGCATTATATATAGTGATATGATGGTTTCAAAAGGAACATTATACTTGGCTCCTATAAGTATATATAAATATGCAGTTTATACCTCAATTGGGAATGCAAAAATGATACAATTGCATAAAGACTTTTTATGTAAGCACCAAAGGCAAGGCATAGATTAGAATGGTAGACTTGGGAAAGAGTCATCCTGAAGTTCCCTCTAGGAAGGACATGTCCTAGCAGCTGGGAAGCTAGGAAAATTGTCCAGAAAGCAGCTGGCAGCTTTTATTTTTTGCCCTGAAATTTGCCTCAACTGTAGAGAGACACCTCAGTGGGAGGTTACTCCATTGCTTGGTCCACAGTATCAGGTGACTGGTTGAGTAAGCCATATTGATTTATGATATTTTGGCCTAACATGGAACAACAATGACAGGCCATACTTGTTCCAGATTCTTCCATGAGGTTGACTAAGACTTATTGCATCTACATCACAATTCCTGCCCAATTCTTCTACCTGCCCCACCACTCACTACACACAAACATAATAGGTATTCATAATAGATATTCCTCTCTATTTCAGCATCTTCTGCTAGAAAACATGACCTGGGGCACTTAGAATAGCTAAAGGATATAATGAAAGGAAAAAAATGAAAACAACACTTGATAGCAAAAAAATAAAAAAATAAATAAGGCCAATGGATTTGACAATAATGCATTGGGCATTACTGAGGAAGAGATATTAAAATAATGATAAAAACAGAATTAAACTCTGAGTGTGTGCCTTGCTCTATGCTAAATGGTTTATACAGCTTATACAAATTATTTCATTAAGAACCAAAACAACACAATAAGTTAGACATTAGCATCCATATTTTATGGATTAGAAAAGTTATGCATAAAGAAGTTAAATAATGTTTCTGTACTAGTGAGTGGCAGAGTTGTTTTCAAAACATTGTTTGATGAATACAGACTCAATTATTTTAACATTTTAAGTTCAATTTAGAAGTAATTACCAGATTTAAAGGGTATTTATATAATATCTAGAAAAGGGGTTTCACGGAATAGTCTCAGGTTTGTGCTTCTATTTTTTCATATCCTCATCGCTGATCTCCTTCTTCTTACTATAGGGGTCTTGACATTGGGTCACTTCTTCTAGACACTCTTTTTGTTTCTAGACTGCTTCTTGCAAAAACCTTTTGACAATTACACGTCCTCGTTATAGCGATTCCATCTCTTCCTCATCATTTTTCACTCTTACCTTTGGCACATAGATAATAGACTAGTTCCAACGCTTTGATGCTTGGCAGCTTTAAGATCTACGCCAAAGGACCATTTGAAGTTGCGGCTTTCCTTCGCATTTTTTCTTCCATCGACTTTCTGCTCTTTTCTACTTAGTCTATTCTTAGAATAACATCCTAAACTGCCTCACTGTTCAGAGCTGTAACATGTCTTAAAATCTAATATTCCTCTGATGGATTCTAAATTACTATTCTTCCAGAATCCCCACACTTCTCCCACTAAAGTTGGTGTTCAGCTTAACGTGGCCAAAATAACTCTTTGCTTTCCAGCCTTTCAATATTCTAGAATTTCATTGGACTTCATTTTCCTTCTTAATTAATCTAGAAAATTTACTCATACTTCAATAACATTCACACTAACATCTTCCACTCTTAGATTCTTTTTGTGTTGTAGCATGTGCAGCATCCACATTGCCAGGCCTGTATCAACAACAAAGTGCAATAGAAGATGGAGCCCCCGGGACACCTTCCCTGGCGGAAGAGGTGGACTCAAGCCAGGTCTTCCAGGAAGTCAATGTTCTTCCTCTGCTTGCACGTGCAGGGACCCCAGCTTCCCATGGTCCCTGTTCTCCACCTGGTGGGTGCATGGGTGCCCAGGTGCCTGACAACTCCTGGAAAGAGCTGCACCCAAACCGAGATGCTTATTACCAAAGGATGTGTTATTTTCTCTTTTCAAGTTTGACCCACAAGTAGAAAAAGCAAGAGCAAAGGGCTGCTATGTGATAAGTTTCTAATGTCTATATTTATCCTTATTATTTTGAAAGTAGACTCAAGGTTTTGGGCTGGGAGAAATCACTATTGTTTCAGAAATAACCACATTGAGTCCCCTTGGGCACAATCCTTCACTCTTCTAGGGTCATGTAATGACAGCCACCTTACGTATACCGGGTAGGTGCTGAAGGAGAGGCGCTCTGGAAATAGGAACCTAGCGCATTGTATATGCCTTGCTTCCTTCACATCTTGAAAGAAGAAAAGCTTAATCTCTCTACGGTGCACAAATTCTCTCAAGAAAGAAAAGGGTAAAGACTTTAGGTTCTTCCCCTTTGGAATGCAACTTAATGTCTCTGGAGGGAAAATAAGACAAGTCTGCAGGCTTACAATTCGGAAAATTTCTGGAAGAGATACATTTTATTACCTTTTGAATAGGAGTAGATGGCTCTAGGTCTAATATCCTTGAAATGTAAAGAACAAACGAAAGGGGATTTGGGAAGACATTCTCTAACATGTCAATTCGCTTTGCTAAAGAAGCCAAGCTGCAGAAAAAAAACATTTAAGAAAAGGCTCTCCATTTCCGCCATATATGGGAACATAATAAATACCCTCTGAGAGCCCAAAGCCCCTGAGCCACTCTCTTCATTGGGGGATAATGAAAGGGCAGCAGATTCACAACCTCTCTGGCTAGTATTAAACTTTTCAGATTCTTCAAGGAAATCTCTTATCCTATTCCAGGTGGGCAGAGGATGATGTTCAGAATTGGGGGCGCTGTATGCAGTGACTACGATGATCCAGCCTTGCACACTTTCTTCTCTGGGTTTCCTATTGCTGCGTATCTGTTGTTTTTCACCAGCCAGTCTCTCAACATTGCTCAGCAAATATTTAGTTTAGCTTTAATCACCTGCATTCCTGATTCCCCATAATGCCTGTTCCATAAGTTTAAACACCTCTAAACCTCAGCTCCATTTCAGGCTTACTGAATTCTTGACCACTTATACTACTCAAACGCACATACATACACAAACACTTTTCAAAACTCTTGACCTCTTTGACCCTTAATCATCCTTCAACTCTGACACCAAGGTTTTACTGTCTCCTTGATCCTGAGTCCGTCTACCTATCCCATGAGCCTTGGAGGATTAATCATAGTTTTTATTTCAACAAAACTGCATTTAAATATCCTTTCCACAATGTGTTAACTGTGTGATCTTTGTCATGTAATAAGTGTTTCAGTTTTCTTTTAGGACAATTGAAGGCATTGATACTATTTTGGAGGAAAATTAAGAGATAAAACATGTAAACCACTTAATTTAGTATCTATCCTCAAAAGGTGGCTGTTACTGTTATTATATAGTTATTTCATAATTATTCCATCGTTCTCTTTAGTCCTTTAAATGCATGTCCTTTGCCTACCTTAACCCTACTCATCAAAATCAATTAGTTTTCTTACGCTTAATAGATCATTCTCTGACCTACACCATTTTCATTGCTAATCCCTTAAAAGCTTAGTATTTCTGTGCTTACTGCACTCATGGCCTAATCTCCATTGGTGGCCTTATTTCTTCACTGCTTTGTTTTCAGTCACAATGCCTTTTTTTTTTTTTTTAAAGATTTTATTTATTACTTATTTTAGGGAGAGGGGAAGGGAAAGAGGCAGAGAGGGAGAGAGACATCAATGTATGGTTGCCTTTCACCTGCCTCCAGCTACGGACCTGGCTGGAGACCTGGCTTGCAACCTGGTTATGTGCCCAGGCTGGGAATCAAACCTTTGGGTTCTCAGGCCAGTGCCTTATCCACTGTGCCACCAGCCAGGGCTCATAGTGACTTTTTAATGACTGAATTCACAGGCCTCTTCTCAGTTCATACTGTATTTTGTTTTTCTGTAACATTTACAAGCATTGACCACATTGTCATAAAATCATCTTTTCCCAAGTTTTCTGAGAGCATGTTTTCATCTAATTCTTCATCTACTTCTCTGAGTATTTTTTCTGTTTAATTTAATTTTATTTTGGTTACCTACTTTTTCTTGTATATGTGGGTCCCCTGAAAACATCACCTTCCTGGTTTAGTCTTTGCTTCAGTCTCCATCTATGAGCTAATCACTAGAGACATGCTTCTCTTTCCTTGAGTTTAAAATATTCCCCATATACTTTTTTTTTTCTTTGCTTGATTGATTTGCCTATCTGGTAAACTATTGGCTTCACCTTTCTTCTCAACCACAATTACATAATCCCAAATCATCTGCATTACCTGAGAAATAAAACTCTTTTATTAAACTACTTCCCATGTAATTAATGGAATAAAAAATATAAATGAAGGGAAAAATAAACAGTAAAGAAGAAGACAGGAGAAATCTTATAGTGTATTCTCTGAATGTTCTAAGTTTATGTGTATGATTATTTGCTTTCTAAAACTGCAAGTAAAAAAAGGTGGTATTATTTATGATACCTTAGACATTATCTTTAAAATCCTTCTCAAAAAGCTCTGAGTTTGTAAAGTGTTCAAACTAAAACTCTACTATCCATTGTTAAGAGTAAAGTAATTATGTAGGAAAGGAAAAAATAGAATGCATTTTTTATTTGATTTTCTTAAAAAAGAAAATAGTTTCTAAAATGTGACAAGCACAGAAATGCATATTCCTGACTCTGAAGCAGTATCAGTCATTGTTCCCACAATTTGCATTTGTTTTACTAGTTTTATGAACCCTTAATTAAGTCTTTGTGCACAGATCAGTAATATTTGGTGAATCTAATTATTTCTCAACTTGATATGATTTGGAGAAATTTCTTGCCTGTTTTTTCTCTCCTACTTTTCTTCGTACCTGAGCTTCTATCTTTATATTATACAATCAATGTGCCTAAAAGCTACCTTTTCTGCGAAAGCTTTTCCCCACATCATTAGATGCCTCTCTTTCAGCCACTCTGAGTTGACCTAACACCTCACTCCGCTCCCTGGCTCTCCTGTGCCCCTGGCCTGCCTCCACACTAGCTCTGATTGAAGAGCTCACAGCTTCCCTCCCTCCTCCTGGTTCAATCTTCCCTCAAGTACTTAAGAACTTGTGCTTAGAAACAGAAACTAATACAAGTGAAAAAGAATTACAATTCAAATTCTATCACCATGCACAATCGGGTAAATCAGATATTCATATCCAATAGTATTCAATTTTTTAAAAAGGCTGTCAGAGGAGATTAGACTTGTATCCTTAGCAGATGCGAATCAGATAAAGGGAGATATCATATCTGATATACCATTTGCTACACTTCTTTTCTCTGCCCGGAGTAATTTTTCCTGAGGTTATCACTCCTTTCTCTCCTTCATTGTTGCCACAAATCTCACCTCAATAAGATCTACTATGCAGGGTTTAGTACTGGAGTCTGTTACAGCTATCTCCTCTGGCATTTTGGATCATCTTTACCAGGCTCTATTTATTTATTTTCCCCATAGGACTTAAAATCTGATAAGGTGTTAGATAATCAGTTTAGTGTATTTCACTCTTATTTTAATTCTTCATTATGCAACTTAGTTTTATCAGAGCAGAGACTTTTATCTTGTTGGATCACAAAAACTGAGAGCTCAACAATAGCAAGCCCTTAAAAATTAGTCTAGAAATGAACTGAGGATAGGAAGAAAGAGAAGAAAGAAGAAAGGAAGGAAGGAAGAAAGGAAGGAAGGAAGGAAATGAGGAAAGAAAAAAGTAGAAAGGAAGTATAAGAGGAGGATAGTAATCATCAGACAAATAAGATATTAATTTTTCCCTCTCTGCATATTTATTTCAGTTCATTGTCAACAGCTGCTTGCAGAGTAGCACTATACATAATTTAGTTATTACTGAGTGTTCATAGATAAGTGAGGTAGTCATCTTCAGTTAAATGAGCTTATAATAATTTGGAACTATAACCATTTTTAATGCACGAAATATTACACATATAGAATATTGTGTAATGGAATTACTATAATAGATTTAAACTTTAGCCCACCTAAGTCACTGCTGGTGAATACAGTGGTTGGAATGGGGTGCTCTGTGAAGTGTAGCATTAGGCAGGGAGGTAGTTAGGAGGCAATGGGTGAAAGAACACGTGTGCCTGGGTGAGAGCAGTGGCAATGGGTTAAGGAAAGCAGGGATGGGTTGCTGAAGTTTAAATGATATCAGAGAAACAGAATGAATGATTAAGAAGGAGGGATTTGCTGGTTGTGAGACATGGATTTAAGAATAAACAAATTAAATCCATTCATCATTGTGATGACCATTATTTAATCCTGTTCCATGAGGCTAGAGGAATAAACACAATGATCACAGAAGATGGGGATACAGAGCAATGCCAACCTGGGGTGCTCCTAGTGTGTCCAGTCACAGGAAGTTAACTGACACTGTCAAAACCAGGCCTTGGGAAGGAGCAGAAAGAAGTGTGAACTCAAATCACTGAAGCTCTTCAGCTTCATTCTATTTGTTTACTTATTTAATTTACTCTCAGACAAATTACTGCTCTTTAAAAAATTCCAAGAGTGATAAGGAGAAGATACCAATTCAGTCCATTTTACATGGGTCTGAAGACCTAGGGAAATTAATTGAAAAAAATGTATGAAAAGTGCTGCACTTAAGAATGTCAATGAGAGTTTCAACATGATTAGCAAATATCTATTAATCACATAGTGCATAATTAATTACTCCATGAAGGTGGGCGCATTATCTTGCTTACCTCTGTCCCTAGTGTCTAGTCCAAGGTTTGGCACCAGTAGGACCTTGATAAATCTTCTTTCAATAGCTGAACAAGTGAATGAACAGCAAGATTATTAATAATGTGGGCTTTATAATTAGAGAGAAAAATTTTATATCTAGATCTGCCACCACTTAGTTGAAAAAAACAACCTTATTTTGAGCTTCAGTGTCCTTATACGTAAAACAGAATTATAATAGCTTTACCTCACAGGGTTGCTAACATTAAAAAGTTATAATGAGTAATTATTTAAAACACTTGGTAGCATAGTGCCTTGCATGTAGTGTTCAATAAATGTTTATAATTACAGTATTTCAGTTTGTGTGCTGTTGAATCTTAAGCCACAACTAAATTTGAATTTTTTTAAAGATTTTATTTATTATTATTTTTTAGAGAGAGGGAAAGGGCAAGAGGCAGAGAGGGAGAGAGACATCAATGTATGGTTGCCTTTCACCTGCCTCCGGCTACAGACCTGGCTGGAGACTTGGCTTGCATCCTGGTTATGTGCACTGGCTGGGAATCGAACCAGCGACCTTTGGGTTCGCAGGCCAGCACTTTATCCCCTGTACCACCAGCCAGGACTAAATTTGAATTTTTAAGGCCACCTGAAAAAACAGGTGGCAGGCAAATCCCTTTAATGAAGTCTTGGTGGGGAAAACATACCTTTAAGCCTTTCTCCTGTAAGTCCTCAGTTTCATTATTTTAAAATTATTTTCTTCTTTTAAAATTATCCTAAAATAAAGATAAGAAATATGTCATCTAGTGAAATGGTTAAAAAGTAAAATTATTTGCCTCATAGTAGAAAATGCTGAGAATCACTAGTAATCTTTTAAAATGTTTTATTTTAGAGAATATGGTTGAATGATATTTATACATGGAATATATTGAGTGGCTTCTACAAACTTGTGAAGTAGGTCTCTTAGAAGAGCAATGCAAATTTCACTATATTCTGGAAACTGATGGGATTTTATGTATCAAATGGCATAGCTTTGATGCTTTTTAGGAATGATCCAGTATCATAATAGAATTGATAGTAAAATCAGTAAAAACTGCATGATCAGGAACCATCTTCCTTTGAAAAAATCATATGATTTATTAACAAGGTTTCTCTGGATGGGAACATAAGAGAAAGTGTAGTGATAGAAAGTGTGGTGTTATACTCACTGACCATATGCTAGCTCAAATACAAAACCTAGACTAAGAATTGTAGAAACTACTAAAAAGCTCCAGTCAAGGGAATAAAATCTAGCAACCAAAATGGATTTATAGGAATGAATCCTATTTGTTTATATACATTAAAAGTATTTAAATTACATTTTAAGTAACTTAATTGTTTTAAGAAGATAAATTAATGCAAGACTATAAAATACTTAAGAAAAATATTTTTAAAAAGCCTAGTTCTAAACTGTATTAGTCCAGTAAATCAAAATAATTCAAATATTAAGCTATCAGGAAAAAAGTCAGTGGAATAGAAAGTCAAGAAATAAATCTATAACATACACAAATACATGTATACACACATATAGTTTAATAATGTATAACACCATTGAGAAGCAGTGATTCTCAGCTTTGGCTCAACTGTAATCATCTAGGGAGCTTTAAAAAGATCTGCTATTTGGGTGCCAAACCCAGAAATCCCCTGGGGTATGGCCTAGCTATTGGGCTTTATAGAAGCTCTGCAAGTAATTATATATAATATTCAACCAAAGTTGACAATTATTGTTTAAGGGAATTGATTTCTTTATTTGCAATCACACAACAAGATTTGAACTTTGAGAACAGACCTAGGTATATAAATGAGCTAAATTATATGTTTTAATTCTTCTTGTTTATCAATGACAATCAAGAAGAATTAAAATTATAACTGGTTTTCTCCAGTTACTATTGCCATTATCAGTATAATTTCTAAGCATAGTTGAGATATACAGAGTTTAACATTTTTTGTTATGAATACATTTATATATCTGTTATCCAATTTCATTCACTCCAAGATTTCAAATTATATTTACATACTAAAGATTTTCAAATCTGTGTCCCAGAATATAACCCCTTTGCTGACTAGGAGAGCATTATCTGCATCTCTACTTGGATTTCACTTGGGTGTTTCGTAAGCTTCACAAACTCATTAGATTCCATTTGCTTTTGCAAAAATAAAAACATTTAAAAAATGTAACTACCATTCACCCAGATTCTGGACCAAACTATGGCTTTTTAAAATATTACACCTAACTATTTGATTTGTTCTACATTAGTTTACTAAATAGCACTTTCATTTTCATATTTATCTACATCCCTAGTGATACTACTCTATTTCAGGCATCTTGTCATTTGATTAATGTCAACCTAACAATTTATAGCAAATTATTAACATACAGTGAAAATAAACATTGCCATGTACTCAAGCATTAAGAAGCCATCAAAGATTTAAATTGTATCCTCCTAATCCCCCAAAATATGTCCCCTAGGAACCAGTAATTGTAACTTAATTTGAAAAAAAGATCTTTGCAGATGTAATTAAGGATCTCAAAATGAGGACATCTTAGAATTAGAGTGACCTCTAAATCTAATGATAAATGTCTCCTTGGGATTTAGGCAAAGGGAAATTTGAGACAAAGACAGGCAAGGGAGAATATTATTTGAAGATGAAGGCAGAAATTGGCATATGCAGCCATAAGTCAAAAAACTTCTGGGGTCAACCAAAGGCTGACAGAGGTGAGGTAAGGGAGCATTCTACCCTAGATACTTCAGACAGAGTCATGCCCTGCCAACTTCTGGTGTCCAGAACTGTGAGAAAATAAATTTCTGTTGTTTGAAGCCACCAATTTTGTAGTAGCTTTTTATGAAAGTCCTAGAAAACGGAGAGTCACTTGGCTTTTACTTGCATTTTTAAGAGGTTGTGGAAAAATGATTATGGAGGTGTGAAGGCCGTGTGGTAACTATTGACATTGCCCAAATAGGGAATGGTTACGGTCTGGACTAATGCTCAAGTTGAGATGGAAGCCATGGATGCAGGTTAGATGGGTTACATGGGAGAGGTGGAGAAAAGGTGACATCAATATGGCTCCCAAGATATTGGTTGGAATAGTTGAGTAGGTGATGTTGTTCATATAAATATGAAAGACAACCCTGGCTGGGGCAACTCAGTGGATTGAGTGCTGGCCTACAAACCAAAGGGTCACCAGTTCAATCCCGAGTCAGGGTCACATGCCTGGGTTACAAGTTAGTTACCCAGTTAGGGGCATGCAAAAGGCACCCACACACTGATGTTTCTCTCCCTTTCTTTCTCCTCTCTTCCCCTTTCTCTGAACATAAATAAACAAAATCTTTTAACAATATGAAAAGCATGTAAAATAGTGGGGAAGAAGTTAGTGTTTATTAAAATATAAAATAGTTAACAGTGGGAAATTGTAGCCCACCCCACCATTCTTTTGACATCGTTTCTATAAATGCTGACTCTGACTAATATGTAGGTTGTAGAGAGACAGCATGTTTGTACAAGAATCCTAGAAACTAATGTCAAAGATACAGACTCTGACCTTCAGTCATCCCACCTCTGGGAGATTTGCTGACCTTGAAACCAAAACCAGGGTGACAAAAGCCAGGATGACACATCCAGGACCATCACTTGTGTTACCAGAATGGACTGGGCTCATCTGCATGTAGAGAACTTTTCAACCCCCTCTCTTGATATCTGTTCTGGTTTCTCTCTCTTTCCTTATAAAAACCTCTATCTGTACTGATATGTTAAGATGAGCTTTGACAAGAGTTTCCTATCTTCTCAGGTTGCCAGCAACTGAAAATAAACCACTTTCTTTACACCAGGACCTATCTCTCAAGTAATGACTTCTGAAATGGCAGGTGGCAGATGGCTGGACCCACATTTTGTTACATAGGAAGTAAGTGAGAAAAGAGAACGTTACAGTGAATTTCAGTGAGTAAGAGCAGTCTGTGTACACAGATTCACACACACACACACACACACACATACACACGTGTATTGTGGCTCTTGTTTTAGCCATATTGTTAATGTGGATTATAGTTCCAAACTGCAGTGAGATCCTTCTCAGAGGAGAAAGGATTTATGGAAAATGTTCAGAAATGTGGGGAATTAACGATAGGAGCACAGGGTCTTTGGGTCAAGGAATCTCTGAATGCCAAGGTGAATTGTGCTGAGAATCAATAAGTTGTTTTGAACATGCTAGTGGCATCAACAATTTTGCCTTTCCATAAAAGCATGCTCTTGATAGTGCTTAGGTTAAATTAGAGTAAGTACATTGGAATAAGTCCTACTGATTCACAACTCCCTTCACATGTGCTTGTCTCTCCTTTCACTTATTTTACCTTTCTTAATTATAATTCATTTATTCTTTATCAAATTGAGGAGCTTTCCTTGCAAATTATTACAAACACCAGATTTAAATAATTTTAAAGGAATTGATTGGATTATGTTACTAAGCTTATTCAGAGGTAGGGAAAGCTAGGCTAGGTTTAATCTCCTTGCTCAAATCATACTAATCTCTTTTAAAATTTCTTGGCTAAACCTCCTTAGTGTGGACTCTAATCTCTCATACAACTTTCTTTTCATGGTCTCAAATTGTTGCCCTAGGATTCAGCTCTAGATAGTTCCGCATTCAATGGATTCTTCCATTTATATCTCACTGATAGATAGAGCTCATTTCCCCTGACCATCAAGAACCTCTAACCTTTGGTTTGATAAGATCAGTTTAGATCAGGTGCTTCTTTCTGAACTAATTCCAGGAGTTAGAAAGATAAGATTAGATCAGGGTTTTCACTTACCTGTACTCCTCACCCTCTGGCCAGATCTTTTTTTCTTTTTTTCTTCTTTTCCTGGGAAGGTGAAGTGTGCCTGGCATTGTAAATGTGTGGTAATGTTCCTGAACTGTACCACCAGATACCAGTAGCAACTCACTCTACCCTCTCCCTTCTCACAAAACATGTCTCCAGGTATTGCTAACTGTTCCTTAAAGGGAAAGAAGTTTCTGGGTGAGAACCAATAGATTAAGTGGATGGAATCAGGTCTGAGCCCTAAACAATGAATAGAGCAAGATTTTTCTAAAACCAGATCCCGGGGGAAATGGTGTGGAGAGACTTAAACTTTTTAGGGTAATTAAGAGAAATAATGAAAGATGCTCAGGCAAATAGACAATTACTTGTTAAAACATGTATTTTATCATTCATTTGTTGAACATATATGAATTATAAACTTAATTATATATGTTATAAAATAAAAAAGTAAGGGATGGGATAAGTTTGGACTCTATATTTTGATGCCGGATACAATCACAGGTTATACCACTTCAAGGGTTTTAAAATAACATTTATCCTTATAGCTTTCTGAGCATAGCTCATCAAGCTTTTTAGCCATTGATTTACTTCCCTGTTTTACCCCTAAATACAACATAATCTCCAAGAGAAGAAATTATTTTATCCCTGCTACATATCACTAGAGCCTAGCATAAAGGAGGCTATTATCAAATGTTTTATGAAAGACGGAAACTAATTTTCATTCAACAAGTACCATTCTCATTAGTCCCAAAGAATCTCTATATCTTGATAATTATTGCTTTGTTGCAAAGTCTGAGGATTAATAGCACCACATTCTATCTTATATTGTTTATAGTTTGATTTTACATAAACTGTGATAAAATACAGAGGAGAAAAATTATGTGCTCCTATGTACCTGCCACACTCTGATCTGATAGGACTACACCAAAGCTTTATCTGACATGGTTGTAATTTATATTAGCCAATACCATGGTTCTTATACCACATGACTACTTGTACCTATTAAGACCTGCTTTTGAATATGCATTGTATTTGGTTACACACACACACACACACACGCATACACACACATACACACATATGTATATAAATATCCCATCTAGGTTTTATTTGCCATCCAGACTCCAAGCTTATCCCATTCTTCACTTTTTCTATTTTTATACATACACATATTCATATGTATAATTGTATATGTATATATACACACACACATACTTATTAGTCTATAAAATAATGGATCACAGAGATACTATAAAATTTTTATTGGGAGGTATATTAATTGATAATAGCACAGGGTAGATATGAATGAACTAGTATTAAGAATTTTGGTAGTATATGAAGGAGGCTATAGAATTCTTAAGTTAGAGAAGGAAGTGTTTTATTTCAAGAATTTCAGGCTGAGCTGGAGAGAAGCTGCATACTGTGGAGATGCAATTAAACTAGCAATGCAGAGCCTAAATATTAGTAAGGATAATGTTGACCCCTTGCTGTGTGTTAAAATTCAATATAGCCCTTATGTGACAAGTTATCCATGTCTAACCAATCGAGTTTGCAAGTTATGGAAACATCCCCAGCAACAAAATCTGAACTCTCACTGCACACCCCAGTCTTGTTCTTGACCTGTGTTGGTTGACTCCAAATCTCTGATTTCATTTTCTGTCTTTGGTTCAATGTTTGTCCCTTAGGCATGAGGATATGTCCCTTTTTATGGCACCACCATTATTGATAACACATATAAAGTGTTATATGTGAATCAAGATGTTAATTATTTATAATTAAATAATTATAATTATTATATAATTTAAATTATATTATTTAAATTCATTATTTAAAACTGTTTCCCTGAGTCTTCACAGCCCTCTGAGATTTATACTTACTTCTCATGCAGTAGGCAGAATCCTGAAATGGTGCCCAAGATTTTTTGTTCCTTATCTAGATATCTTGTATAATAATACCCAGGGCCACAAGGAGGAAGTCTTTTCTTCCTGTGATCAGGTTCTATTATGTGGCACTTATGTGACTTTAAGAAAGGGAGATTATGCAAGTTAGCCTTATTGAACCACACAGCCCCTTAAGGGTAGAGTAATTTCTTCCATTGGTCAAAAAGAAGTCAGAAATACCTACTCTGGCTGGCTGAGGGGGAAAGCAAACATTCATGTTGTGAACTTCCCAGGAAAGAGACAGCTTCCAGGAGCTGAAAATAATGACCAGATGATAGTGCTGGGGGGAAATATGGACCTCAGTCTTACAACTATAAGCAACTGAGATTGGACAATCACAGTAACAAGCTTGGAAGCATTTTTTTTTTTTTTTTTTCAGTGTCTAAATTAGAAATCAGTCTAGCTATATTTTGATTTAATCTTGAGCAGAACACTCAGGTTGTCCTAGACTCCTGACCTAGAGAACAGTGAGCTATAAATAAATGTTTCTTTCTTTCTTTTATTTGTAAGATTTTATTAATTATTTTTAGAGAGAAGGGCAAGGAGGGAGGAAGAAAGGGAGAGAAACATCAGTGTATGGTTGCCTTTCACCAACCTCCAGCTGGGGACCTGGCTTGCCACCTAACTGGCAATGGAACCAGCAACCCTTGGGTTCTCAGGCCAGCTCCAATCCACTGAGCCATACCAGCCTGGGCTTAAATAAATGTTTCTTTAAGCCATTGAAAATATGATATTTTTGTCACACAGTAACAGGTCAACCAATATGTTTCACACACACACATATATATATATATATTTCATATCACTATAACTAGGAGAGAAATAATGATAAGAACTTTGAAATGGGATTTCCTGGGTTTGAATTCTAAATGCCATTTGCTAGCAAGATAACTTTGAGAAAACTGTGTAATCTCTGTAAAACTCTGATTCCTCATTCTAAAAAGAAGATAATGGCAAGATATACCTCACTGAATTGTTGAAAGGATTAAAACAGATGAAGGAGGTAAAACCTCTCATTTAGTGCCAGACTCGTATCAATTTTTGATATACATTAGCTGACATTTTTACCACAATGTCATAAATCCAACAATCATGGCTTAGAGAAATGAAAAATTCAGCCAATGATGCAAGCCTACCTAATGGTGACTTAGGTTTCTCTCCTCTGGGGTAACTGAACTTCTCTAATTGTGGAGATGACATCTCACAAATCTAGAGGAGACCTAGATCACAAAACATTCTAAAGCTATGTCCCTTTCATAATTCCTCCTGCTTTTAGAACTGTGTATCTCTAAGGTGACAAATAATCCTTTGAAACATCCCCTGGAAAATACAGCGGGGATTGCCCATTTTCTTCATTTTTCCATTAGGGCTCTGGGGAAACACACTGTTCTGTGTTCCTGACCTTTTCTCTCTCCTTTACTCACTAATCTGAACCTGCTTTCAGGAAGTGTCAGCAATTAGAGCCTCAGCCCCAGGTATAAACAGCTTCTGCCTGAGGGAGAGCCCTGGGAGCCCAAGGACCCGCTCTCAGGGTCAAGATTGTTAAGAAGTATCAGCAATGCTGCCTCCTGTCCCCACTTTTAATAACTCAGAGGGACTATTGTATTTACTCATCTACAACTATGTAAAACCCTTTTCCATGGTCCAGAAGTCTGAGAGAGGGTGAGGGAAGGTTATTAAAAAAAATAATATTATTAAATAATTGATTAGGTGTTTACAATTTTTAAAAATCAAAAAGAACAACTCTAAAATGGGAAATTTGGCTTCTCCCAGGTATCCAGGCAGATTTCCTCCCAGCTTAAAGGCTGTGTGGCGATAAAAATGTAGATAAATTGATTGGATTAGGAAGATAATTGTCTGGTACAAAAGCGATGGCTAAGAGTTAATGAATTGGGAGTGCTCCAGTAGAGGACAAATAGCAGCAGGCTATAAAAAGTGGCTTCTGCAAGTTCTTTTTTGTACAAATAATTATTCTAAGAAACAAATGAAGTCTTATTTATTGGCAGTAGGACATGGTTCCTTGGAGATCACTGGAGAAAAAGGGGCCTGTGAAATTAATTTGTACTAAGCAAAACCACACTCCATCCAGCAGAGATGTACTTTAAAGTTCAGTTGGTATTTATGCAAGTTAGAGTCACCTCAGGTCATTTGAATACTGCAGTTGGTGCTGGATCAGTTTGCGTAATGGTCCTTCAGTTGGGTATTTCATTTTTACCATTCATCCATCTAACAACAGGGCACAAAAGTTATTGTCTGTGATGGGTACTGATGAGATCATCAGCTAGGGAGAAAATGCTTAAAAATTCTTGATTCCATGTCAAAGTTATCACTCAAATGAATTTATCTTCTGTCTTAATGAGCAAATCATTGATTGGGAGCTTTGAATTATTTATTGCTTCTTGTTCTGGAGGGTCCCAGGATAGCAAAAAGGCATGAGACAATCACTCTAAAATATCATAAGCCTGGAAACCATGCCTTCATGGGGATGTGGGGAAAAAATGTAATTGTAACATGTTTATTCTATTTTAAAGACATAAAAGTATTTTCTTTTTCTTTTCAATTATTTTATTTTAATTTATGCAGTAGTCTATAAATATCATTATACAAATATTTTTAAAATGACTCTAGGTGTGGTGATGAAGACAAGTCTTGATTTGCACCAGTCACATATTTCCTTGGTGTAAATATTGCCACCATAGCCAATTTCATGTTATCAACATGAGGTCCCTGAAACTAGAGTTGGAGAGAGATGTGCATAGTCAGCTTGTCTGAGGCCATAGGAGCTGGCCACAGCACACCACTAGTTTTATAGTTCTGTTATCATTAAATCTAAAGAGCAAATGTCCTGAGAAAAATGACTCAGACATTACCTATAGTGCATTCATTGCAGCATTGGCCAGAAAGAGTCTTTGGGATTTTTCTGTACAATGACTCTAGTAGTGCTTAGTTGTCTTTCCCTTCATTAGAAACTGTTCTGTTAGATTGTATTGTGACAGCTGTCATATTGCCCTGCAATAGTTGTGCCATATTGCAACTGTTTGATTATTTGATAGGAAGACCGATCACCTTGAGTTCTACTATCAAAGCTTGCTGGGTACTAAATGTGACACTAGCAGGATGCAGATAAGCTTCTGCTCTTCTTCTTTGAGGTAAAAGATAGAAGATAGAGGCCTGTGACTAAAGAGGACACAGTGGGTTTGTTTTTCTTTCCACAATAGTTAACATATTGTTATAAAAAAACTAAAAACAGTGGGGGATTATTTTTACCTGTGAATTAGAAGAGGTGTCACAAAACAATTTCTGCTCAGCCATTCACAGAATAAAAATGTATAGTTTTGAATCAATTTGAATATGATTTGAAACTAATCATGTCAGTAAATCATGGATGTGAGCTGGTGCTTTTACCAAATAAAATAGAATCTAAGAAGAAAGAAAAAATGCATCTTTATATGTTGATGGAACACATATTCTTGTTTAAAGATTCGTGTTAGATATTATCTATTCTCTTATTTTTAAATAAACACTTTATGTATTATTTTATTGTTAACATTACCATTTTTATATTATTTGTTTTTATTGTTAATAGCAGATTGGTATCATCATCAATAATGAAGTCATAAGTACACCATGAATAAGGCTATGAAGGAGGCATAGACTGGACTGAACTCACTTTTTATTTTATGTTTATTTATTTTTATATCAAAACATTTACTTTATTTTTTAAAAGATTTTATTCATCATTTTTAGAGAGAGGGGAAGGAAGGGAGGAAGGAAGGGAGAGAATCATCAATGTATGGTTGCTTTTCACCTGCCGCCAGCCACAGACCTGGCTGGAGACCTGGCTTGCAACCTGGGTATGTGCCCTGACTGGGAATGGAACCAGCAAAACCTGGGTTTGAAGACCAGTGCTCAATCCAATGAGCCATCAGTCAGGGCCATATTCTCTCATTTTTAATGCCTTGATCTTCGGAAAAGCTGTTATCTTTCTCTTTCCCAAAACTGATGAAAGTTAAGCCATTAAGAAAAAAATATGGTCAATTAATTTGTAAAGAACTACATGAATGGGGTAAACATCTTAGTCATCTTTGAAGTAAGGGATGTTTTTATACATTTTTTATTTTTCAAAATATTTTGTGCAACTCTTTAAATTAAATAATTAAATGCTCTCAGTGTGTGTGTGTGCACGTGAGTGTGTGTGGTGTTCTTTGAAAGTTTTACAGAGTACCATCACATGAACATGGTTGTGGAAGTTCAATAAAAATAATTAAATATTTAGTAAATATATATTTGTGTGTTATAGTGAATAGTTTACTACATCTTAAGGATGCTTTTGAATTTTAATTAGTATACCTCACAATTTCCAAAAAGGCAGTTTTGAGGAATTAGTTTTACGAACAGGTTTATGTATAGTGTACATTTCAAAGGAAAGACAAATTTAAAATCTGAACACTATCCTAATTTTTACTTTTATATGTTTTTAAATCTATCTTACTTTCTCTCTCCTACCATCCTGTTTCTGTGTTTCTTTGATATAATCTCCCTCACCAAATGTGTTCCTCATCTGACATTCTTGTTTTTATTCTGAAGAATAAAAGGAAAAATTACTTTTACAAAAGACTTCAAAGGCTGATAGTCATCGTTCCCTCAGAGCAAGGAACTGCTCCTTCTGACCCTCAATTTACCCAGTAATTTCCCTTCCTTTTGGGACTAGCCATCCTCAACATGTCTTGGTGAACTTGAAATCAGGTGAAAGTCACCGCAGTAGATACAGGGTGGTAGCATTACTAAAATACCATAGTTAGTCTCTCTCCCATAAGAATTGGGAGAAATGGGATTGGAAGCAGTAAGTCGCTTGCTGCAAAACTGCATTTAGCTAAGCCAGGAAGAGCAGCCATGGCAGGTAGGTACTATCAGGTGTCCTAGCTACTCATTGGTTAGGTCCCATACATCAAGGTAAGGCAACTCGCTCCCTCCCTCTGACATTTCCCTATAACAAAAGAGCCCTCCCACAATTAGTCTGCACCTGAGATTGTGAAACTGTCCCATGGGTGGCACCACATTTTCTCCTTTCTCCTCTCTCTCTCTTGCTGGTGGTGGCCCCATTTCCCAGGGACACCCCTTGCTGCCATAATCCTGAGTAATAAACCTTTTACTTACCTGTGGCCTTCTCACTGGTGTGGTCTTTTTTTCTCTTGACACCGACATCATTAAATGGCAGGTCCTGCCAATAGGCAGAAGTGGGATTATAATAAGAACCTTGAATCTTGTGGGGAAGTGTCAAAAAAAGCAGCCAGAGTCGATTCATTCTGGCAGAAACACCCACTAGGTAAGCTTGAGGAGCCCAGAGCGCCATGATTGCTGGGTTCCTTACCTTCCTGGGACTGCTTGTCACTTTCCCCTTTGATTCTGCCTATCCCTCCAACCTCCAAACCATTTTCTTTAGAAGCAGGCAAAGGTGTTGTTGCAAACAAAGATTTACAAATGATATAATGATTTCTATGAGACTAGTTCTTAATGCAAATTCGGACTGCCTTTGGGTGCTCCCTGCACCCTTGCTACTAACTCCCAGGTTCACACACCAGCACCCATGGTACCAGATGGCCAAAGTAGAGAAGCCCCAACCAGTCCACTCTTTGCCTCAGCAGTGGCTCAGGTTTTCTACTTTTCTATCTAGAGATACATTTTCTGCCTCCTCTTTGCTCCCTTGGTTCTGAGCAGAACCCTGTATTTTGACTCTGCTTTAAAGAGAATAGTAAAAATAACTGACATTTATTTAATGTTCACCGTGCGTCAGACACTAAGAACTTTATATGCATGTTCCTATTTCTGCCTGAAAGATGGCATTATTTTTATTATCCCATTATGCAAATGAGAAAGCCAAGTTCAAAATAAGTAACTTACCCAAGGTTTCACAGCTAGTATGGCAAAAACAGACCTTGATTCAGATGTTACTCATTTGCTCATTACCGTGTATTACACATAACATATTTTCACCCTTTGCTTACACGATGCCCTAAACCTGTCTCCGCTGGAATCCGGGAGGATGAGATGGACATTCCAATTTGCCCTAGTGACTAGCAGAGTGCTTAGCACATTTAAAAACTGTTAATGTCCGCTAAATAATTTCTTGTAGAGTTTGAGATAAATTAAGTTTTTCACTTTTCAGTGAGCTGTTTGGACATAATTTCAACATAGGCAACTTTCCTTGCCATGCAGATGAAAATGTTAGTTAGCAGTTGCTCAAGAAAGATTCTTTAAAAAGTAATAAGTTGCAGCTCTGACCAGCATTCGGTGAATAAAGTGTGTAAACCCTTCAATGAAAAAGCTTAAATATCTGCATGAAAGAGAGAAGGACAAAGAGATTTGAAGATTATCGGCTTATAATCAGAGACAGCAAAGCTCTAGAGAGGGTATTATTGAAAAATATCAATGACTAAAAAAATATGCCCCAAAGTACATGGATGAGACAGAGCTAATTGCTTCATTTCCATTAACAACTAAGGAAATGTGATCCTGTATTTTTAATCCAACCCTTCAGCCTTTCTGTTCTTCTGGGGAAGTTACAGTTCCATTGCTTTCATGGCATGACAGTAGGGATATTTTTCTTAAAAAATAATTTGTATCTCAATGGTAGGGAAAGAATGTTGAGGGTAAAACGAACCCATAGGCTCCAGGAGACATGATATGAACAGGGAGAGGCTGGAAAATGTGATAAACAGGGCATTTGGGTTTCTAAGGGGACCCACATATAGGGTGAGCAGGTGAGCTCCCCAAGGATCATTTCAGTCACTCATTTAGCCTAACCTGGGGTTGAAGCATGATGTGTATCAACAAAATCCTAGCAATGTACCCATGGAAAAGTGCTCATTTCTCTCTCACCCGAAGCACTTGTGTCCCATGAGCTCACGCAGAGTTCTCTTAAAGCCGAAAAGAAGTAATGAAGTTACTAATGGAAGCAATTAAGAAGTGAAAATGTGACTTACATCTGTCACAGTCCAGATATTAAGAACTCTTTATATTTAAATATCTAGACACAGATTTTAGTTATGGCCTATGGATAATTAGACTTCATGCCTTCATAATTTTCACTCTTCAAATTATGTGCATTCCAGGCTTTTTGGTTTTGCAGTGTATTTACAATGCTGAATATACACTGCAGTGTATTGAGGCCAGCTATGGATGCAGAGTGAGAAAATGTAAATGTTCAGAATATGTAAAATTATTAAATCTACAAATGAATCCATGAAATTCAACTTCAAGTCAAATATGCTGTATATACGTGTGTAAAGAGTGAAAATATGCTAAATTAGTCCCTATCTATAACAAGTTGTTCATGAATATACAGATAGTTCTAAACCAGCATTTTTCAACCAGTGTGCTGCAGGAATTTTTAAAAGATGCAAAATCTGACTACTTAGTCAGGGCACTGACCTCTTTTCTCTTAGATTGTCAAACAAGAACAATAATAACCAAAACAATAATAGCTTTCTGGTATGAATGCTCTTGTTTTGAACCATAAATATATAGGTCATATACCATAGTTGAATCTTACTGTTCACATTGTATAATAAGGTTGCATCTGATGGGTTAATTTATGAGTACCAAACTCCTTATATACAAGCATAGGTATCTGATCTTTTAAAAGTCACTTTGGAGCAAAAAGGGTAGTAATTACTACTGTAACTTTTTTGTAAATCAATCAAAATTATACCTTTTTTTTTTTGTCAGATCTGCAAAAAATATATTTTTGGTATAGTACAGAATTTTAGTAATTAGTTTGTGCCATGAGATTAAGAAGGTTGAAAAATCATTGGTCTAAATGATGCTAGTGAGGTTGTAACAACACCACAGATATTCCCTCTCAAAAAAGCTCTCTCCTCTCCCTGCACCTGATTCAGGACTCTCTGTTCAGAATTGACTGTTCTATTTCAAACTAAAATGATGGAGCAGATGCTGACCTTTATCCTGTAGGCATTTAACAGAACAGATTCTGACTTGCTCACGGATGTCTTATTCTTTACAACTGGCAAATGGCCACTCTGAGTTATGAGATAGGAAGTAAAATATATGCTGCTTCCCCCACCCCTTGCCTTGTTTAGTGGTGGTAGCACTGTTGAACCCACATGTAGGATACCCTTATTACCCCAGCTCAGTTCCACCATAGGCAAGCACATCTCTTCCCTCTTAGATATCCCTGCAGCACTGCAACCTGAGACATAAGCACTATTATATATAAAAAGAACTACACTTGTATGGTTCCATTTCCTTTAGCCACTATAATTTTGAGTCTCTCTGTTGCAGCGGCTTACTTTTCATGTTAGATAAAAATAGTGGTTAGTTGAAGGGATGGTCCCTTTCTGAAATGGAAGTCAAGATATTCTCTTTATGTGTTCACTTCCGATCAGGGTATTTAGGTCTCCCTTTTTTCCTCCTTTTAATGTGTGTTTGGCAATGTGTGGGGTGGGGTTGCACGCACACAAGTTGTTGCTGACTGGCAGGGCCAGGTAAGCAGGACCCTTGCTCTGGGGCAGCACATCCCTGATGGAATCTGTTCTGCTCTTTGCTCTTTGCCAATAAGAGGACCAAGCTCTCTCCTGAGCCCCGATAATTTTCCCTCTTCATCTAACTTTGTTTACCAATTGATGTTCTCACTACTTTTCTCTATGGTCCCAGTTTTGTTAGTCTCCCTAAGGGAAAAGCCAATACCTGAGTCAATTAACATATTGGAGACATATGTCTCTCTCATGCTCATTTGAGGCATTTCATGTATTATGTATACTTATGGAACTGTGGTAAACTCTGTGTGTGTGTGTTTGTGTGTATGTGTGTGTGTGTGTGTGTGTGTGTGTGTGTTATACTGTTCATCATTTTACTGGCTAATACCATATAAAGAGCATAGTTTAATTTGAGTTTGCCTAATACATGAGCTACCTGGCCTTGGGTTGGTGGCCTGATTGACTAGAATCAACCTGAAAGTTGAGGCACACTTGAGGTCTGAGTGAGTCTAACACTGAGAAAACAGTGAAGAACATAGTGAAATTAGAAGGAACATGCAGAATCCAGAAACAGAGTAAGAATGTAATTAAATTTCATATGATATGTTTAATTTAACATAGCTAAGTTTATTTGAATTCTGGATAATCAACAATCTAGAGAGATTCAGAGAAGTTCACTCCATGATACATTTATGCTCTTGATATACATTCTAAATTAGGTACAAATCTAGGCCACACATGCAGGCAAACATGAAGTTTGACTTGAACACGACACAACAAAACCATTTCTATTTTAAACTCAATTTGGTTGGATGGTTAAAAAAAAAAAAAAAAGTCAGCCACATGGAATTTCTTCGTACCATTCACTTTTTTTTCCTGAGGTATGAAGTGGTGCCAATGCTTATGTTTTGCCCCAGGATCGCAGGAGGGAACATCCAGCCCTTACTTGCCATCTGTCCATCTGTCCACTTCGGAATCCAATGAGGTACCTGGTCATGCCGTATCTTTCATTCCATGAAGGCTGCATTTATTGTTCTGTCTTCTTCCCAAACATGAGGCCTCCCTAAAACCAGGTCTAGCAATCCCACTTGTTGTTTCTCTGGGGTCCACTCTGATGCCTCTGGAAACTGATGAGGCTTCGACCCTCCCTATTTAATCAGGCTTAATTTTAAACTCCTCCTAGGCATTCCTGGCACTTAATCTCCCTAAAATACGCTGGCAATGTGACAAGTTAGCATGTTTTACATTCAGATTCTGCAAAACCTATCTGAATTTTCCTTTATCCTTCTATCCCCTTGATTTTGGATAAGATGGAATGTCACTTTTCAGGAACATTACAGCTTATCATCCCAGCTCTAAGTGGAAACTATATTTTCTACTCCAGGGAATACAAATAAACTAGCTCAGCTTCATCATATATTCTTCCAAAAATTTTAGTCTTATATCTGGTACTGGGCTTTTAAAACCAAATGGGTGTGTGTCCAATATAAGAGAAATATCAAAGAAAGTAGTATACCAAAATAACTTCCTGCTAAATTATACTTGTTTCCACACTGTACATGGTTATTTTATGTTTAACTAACTTCATCTTTAAAATGGCCATGCTGTATAGTCATGGTAAATGTTAACTCAATTTTAGAAATAACATAAATATTCAGATATGTCAAGTTGTTACTAATGCCTTGGGCTGAGAACTAAACTAGAACTCAAGTCTAGGGACAGCTTAGGACAAGAGCATGTACCTCAGAAAGAATATTTAAGTTCTCCTCCCATTTTCCCTCACATGACAACACTAAACAAAGTAAAACTCCAATTTGTTAAATGTCTAACAAATGATCAAATATACATTGTTGGCATGAGAAAACAAGTTGCATACTTAGCTTTTAAGATGTAGCATTGTATTAGAGCATGTAAAGAATATCTAGCATCTGGTGGGACCTCATTACATTTAAACAAGTGTCTTGAAGTCAATGGGTCTTCTCACAATGTTTGTCATATCCATTTCTGGTGTTCATGGCATGGATGCTATTTATCAACACAGAATGTTTACAAATTCAAACTTGACAAATGCAAATAGCAGAATAAATATTCAACTTTGTCAAGATATACCTCATCTTGTTCTATGTACCCTTAGATGGGTGATTTTACAACCTTTGCTTCATATTAAAATTACCTATGGATATTTCTATTTCCAGAAATTTTGATTTAATTGGTCTGGGTTAAGACCCAGAATTGGATTATTATAAATTAGCTCTTTTAGGTCATTCTGAAAAGAATGGGTGAAAACCATTGCCTTAAAAAAACCTGTCCCTGAATTACTTACTATCATTCTGTGTCGCACTTAAACTTCTGCTCAGGCAAGCAACACCAGCTCATTGGCCTTTGAAAGAGCTACTCTGATTCCAGATAAATATATTCTTTCTCCCTCTCTCTCTCCCTCTCTTCCCTCACTCCCTTCCTCTTTCCTAGGATCCTCTAGAAGAGAAAACAAAGAAAACAACCTGGGAAGAATTATATCTCCCCCTCCTCCCCATTCAAATATTCCTAGTGCTTGAGTCTTAACTTCACTGTCGCTCTGACTCCTTTTCCATATCCTATTTGGTTACCTACAAGGAGTAAGATGAAGGCTATTGTAAAATGAAATAAAATATGTCCAATTCTGTTTTTCTTTCAGAATTCAGAATATCCTTTCCCAGTCTATGCACTAACCTGTAGCCCAAAGCCAATTGATGCCTTTTTGAATCTCATGATAGCATATCCATGTTTGTTAGAAATTTTTCCAGATGAACATGTGACAATATTGACCTTGAGTGAGAAATTGTACTTCTAAGCCTATGGTTTGAGTCATTTTTATCTATCTATCTATCTATCCATCTACTAGGGGGGCATAGGGGTATTCACAACTTTATTATTATTTTTTATTTATATTATTAAAATTGTCCCAATTTTCCCCCTTTGTGGCCTCCCCTCCCAAGCTCCTCCCGTCCATAGTCAATCCCCACATATTTGTTCATGTTCATGGATTATGTATGTATGTTCTTTGTCTAAACACTTCACCTTCTTTCAATCAGTTGTACCCTCCCTCCTCTTCTCTTACAGCTGTATCAGTTTGTTCCTTTTTTGTGTGTGTGTGACTCTGATTCTATTTTGCTTATTAGTTTCCTTTGTTCCTTAGATTCCAGTTATAAATGAGATTATATGGTATCTGTATTTCATTGCCTGGCTTATTTCACTTAGCATAATAGTCTCTAGTTCTACCCATTCTGTTGCAAAAAGGCAAGAGTTCCTTCTTTTTTTTCATTATGTAAATGTACCACAGAGTTTTTATCTACTCATCTATTGATGGACACTTAGGCCATTTTCAAATCTTGATTATTATAAATAATACTGCTATGAACATGGGAATAAATATATTCTTTTGAATTGATATTTAAGGATTCTTTGGAAATATTCCCAGAAATGGAACCACTGGGTCAAAAGGCAGTTCAAGTTTTAATTTTATAAGAAAACTCCATACTGTTTTCTAGAGTAGTTGCACCAGTCTGTATTTATCCTTGCCAGCACTTGTTTGTTGATTTATTAATGATGGCCATTTTAGCAGGTGTGCTAAATAAAACCATCTTATTGTGGTTTTAATTTGTATCTTTCAAATTGCTAATGGTGTTAACATTTTTTCATACATCTATGAGCTATCTATATGCCCACCTTGAAAGAGTGTCTATTCAGGTTCTTTGTCCATTTTTAATTGTATTGACTGGTGTATATTCCTGGTGTTTAGTCATATGAGTCCTTTATATATTTTGGAAATTAAACTTTTGTTTGCTATATCATTGGCAAATATGTACTCCCATACAGTTGGTTCCCTTTTCATTTTGCCAATGGTTTCTTTGGTTTGAGTCATTTTATAGAATTAACTTTGGACTAATTTTATTGTTAGCCTCCAGAAATGCAGTTACCTATGACAGCAGACTTATTGTGTTCTTCACGAGTTCTGCATCTACTGTTGGCCTTTATTGCTGTTTTTCTTTTATCCAATACTTCTTGAAGCAATTTATCATCTTCCTTACTGAAACAGTACATCTCATATCATTTAATTTATGTTTCCTGTGCAGCAGCATCTAATAACAATTTAATAACATTAAAAAAGAGGCAGACGTGTATTCTGTGCAAAACCTTATTCTAAATAATAAAATAGCTTGTATAGAATTAGAAAAGAATTGATCATTTTAGCTAAAGCAGTCAGAAAAGGTCTCTTACTCAACTAAAGTGACCAGCTGTGTCTGAGCACATGCGTTCCTCTACTGTACTAGATATTCATGTTAGATGTGCCTCCGCAGTTAAATAATCAGCATGCATACAATAGTAATTGTGTCTTATATATCTTCATCTTCATTGTGGCACTTGGAAGCAATGCTACTTAAGCAGAGGTAAATCTGTTGTATAGATAATCTCTATTTTACATTAAAACCACTGGAATATTAGATTTATATGCAATAACATTAAAAGCTTGCCTTTTGAAAATATTCTTAGTTGTCAAGTGCATACAAAAATAGTGGAAAATCAAGGAACATGTTTGGTTTAATTGTTTATGATGAGTGCAGTTTGCCTTTTTGAGTAAGAACTCAAGGGCAGAATACTCAATAAATGCCTGCTGATCAATTCATTCAAGCAAATATGAGCTAACATGTATTTTCTCTGAGTTCTAATTGTGACTATGAGGTGTCATCACCTCCATGTCAAGTACACTTTAGAGAAATGTACCTGATGTTTTTTCTATCAAGCTCTCAAGGTTAAAAACTCAGAAAATTGCCATTGTGAGAAAGTACTTGAGTTTTAACATCAGAATGAAGGATGAATTCAAATAAATAAAAAAGATCAGCTGGTTACTGGTTAGTGTTTCAGCTAAGGATGTTTTCAAATAATAACATTTCAACTTTCTTTGAACAAGATAGACAAAGGTGATATTGACATAACCTGTTTTTATAACTTTTAATAAATGTGGCCTAAGTCTTCAACTCTCATTTCAGAACTTTGAGTTTTGAGAAAAATTACATGTGAAGCAAGAGGAATCACAATTTTATTTTCTACTATCTAATTAACAATGTTTATATATGCCCTTCCCCTTTCAAGAAACCACTTGTAGCCCTGGCTGGTAGCACAGTGGTTAAGGCGCCGGCCTGCGAACCCAAAGGTCACAGGTTCGATTCCCCAGCCAGGGCATATAACCAGGTTGCAAACCAGGTCTCCAATCAGGTCTGTGGCTGGAGGCAGGTGAAAAGCAACCTTACATTGATGTCTCTCTCCCTCTCTGCCTCTCTCCCTTCCCCTCTTTCTAAAAATAATGAAATAAAATCTTAAAAAAAAAAAAAAGAAAAGAAACCACTTGTAGCTTGTATTATAAAGATACATTAACTCACTCTGGTTAACAACAAAAGAATCATGTCAGATAAAAGGTGAAGTAATTCTTCAATGACAGCATAGTTATATATCAGATGGTAATTTTATGTTGAATTTCTGTTGTTTGTACTTTCTCCGTAAAAAGAATCTCAAAATCCCTGGGATGTAACAAAATAGTATGGGTAAATTTTTACTGTTGAGGATTGCACATAGAATAAGACTAAGTACAGCTTGATAAATGGATAAAGGAACAAATAATTGATGAAAACAAAATATGGTAACATGGAAACATCCACATTAAAGAAACAGACTTTTAAGTTTAACTACTCCTGACATTGGATCATATTACTCAAACTTCGTTGTTGTATGGTCTTAGTCTCCATCTCAACATCATGTAATTTCCCATTTTTTACAACAATAAAATTACTATATTTTTTTTTACTAATTCCAATGTTCACTTCCTAAAAGCTGTAGCTTTACATGTTTACCTGAAATTTTTCTTTTGTTGGTAAAACCAGCTGTTACATTTTTGCTTTTCCTGCTAATAGAAACCCATATTTAACTCTATCAAGAAAATTTTCTAAGACTTCTTTAAGCTCTAATGACTTTTTATCAGGGTTGGCTTTTCATTGTCTCAATGAAAGCATTCAGCCATTTGTAATAACATGCTGGTAGCAATTTTAGTTTTGTTCATCCACATTCTGCATGATCATGGAGGCTAAGGGATGTATTCAAGAAGACTTATGGGATATATATCATGTGCATGATTCTGAAACAGTTGCTCTATAAAGGCTGCATTTGGTTTGCAGTTTGAATACCACTTTGCAGTTTGAATGTTGCTTGCATGTCCCCAGCTGGATATATTGGACATTTTAAATCAATTCCCTATTATGGTCTATCATTGACTGGAGAGAAATCATACAAAAGTACATGTAGTCAGAATCACTAATGTAAATCAGATCTGAGAGATCATGTAGGCATCTCTTCCCCTGTGCTATTAAAATTTCTTCTGTGTATAACTACTAAATTGCATGTCAAGTAGCACTGCACATTTCAATGTAAATGTCTTTTTCCTTAGAAACAGAGACCAGGTAAATCCAGCTCTAACTTCATATTGGATGTACATATATATGTATGTATTACTGTCATTGTTGTTGAGTGAATTCATTAATTGTCATTTACTTTATCCATATGTTATAGCTGCTAGGATGCTAAGAAAGGAAGGATGCAAAGAGAAACCATGTGGTTTTTAGTATTGTACTTCCATGCAATGTCAACACTGACCATAAGTTTTATATTACAGCTAGCTAACATAGAAAATCACTTTAAGAATCTCATTTATCTATGAACCAGCTTTGACTGGCTGACTCATGTTGATAAAATTCACAAAAAGCTGTATATGTAAGTCAAGATGCAAGTTTATTAGTATTCTACTGCCTTTTTAATGGCATACTTCCATCTATCTGAGAACCTTTGGGATGTTCAAAAAATGGTACATGTTCCACATTTGAGAAGTCTTCCTTACTCTCCTCAAGTAGAGCTCGACATCACAACAGGTATGTTCATGAGTTATATAAATAAGTGTGATCATAGTAGCTGGCAGTGTCATTCTTAATTTTTTGAGAAACTTCCATAGTGTTTTCTAGAGTGGCTGCATCAATATTCATCCTACCAACAGTGCATGAGAGTTCCCTTTTTTTCATATGCTCACCAGCACTTGTTGTTTGTTGATTTATTAATGATAGCCATTTTGACAGGAATGGGATGATAAATCCCCAATCTTATTGGGAATTTAATTTGCATTCCTCTGAGGATTAGAGATGTTGAGCATTTTTTCATATGTGTATTGGCCATCTGTACATCCTCTTTGGAGAAGTACCCATATAAGTCTTCTGCCCATTTTGTAATTGGATTGTTTGTTTGTTTTTCTGTTTTTGTGTTGAGTAGTATGAGGTCTTTATAAATTTTTCATATTAATCCTTCCTCAGATGTATCATGGACAAATAACTTCTTCCATTCTATGGGATATCTTTTTGTTTTGTTTTGTTTCCTTTGCTGTGCAAAACATTTTAGTTTGATGTAGTCCCATTTGTTTATTTTTTCTTTTATTTCCCTTGCCTATGAGAGATATCTGATTTAAAAAAAAAAAAAAGCTATGAGCAATGTCTGGGATTTTGTTGCTTATGTTTTCTTGTAAGATTTTTTATGGTTTTGGGTCTAACATTTAAGTCTTTGATCCATTTTAAATTTATTCTTGTGTGTGGTGTCAGAAGGTGGTCTAGTTTCATTTCTCTGCACATTTCTGTCCAATTTTCCCAACACCATTTATTGAGTAAACTATCTCTAGCCCATTGTATGTTTATCAATATCCTCATTTTGAAAACAAGGAAATAAAGACTCAGATATGAGGTGAATAACTTAAATTCTTTCTGGGTAGGATATATAGGATTGGGTTTCAAAACAGATCAATCCCACTCTAATACTTCTGCTCTTTCTACTGTACCATGTGCCCTCTTCTTGTTCTTGTTCAGTTATTCTATCTCTATCAGACAAGACTGAATTACAGTTTCATAAAACTCTTCGGAGATACTAGACTTGGTCTTTCAGATGGTATATTTTCCTAGTTACAAGAACACAGACACAATACTCCAGGTGGGGAGAGTTAAACGAAGGTATAGCTGATATGATAATCTGTTGTCTTCATAGCTCTCACTGTAATTTCAAATGCAGGAAGAATAATTAAATAATTTAAAAATAATAACATGACACACATTATTTTCTGGGGCTATAAATCATGAAATACCAAGTATTAGTACACTTAGACAAGGCAGAATCTGCTCTTGCTGCTTTATACATGTGGGTTGCTATGGTTACAAGAGGTACTGAAGTGAGAGATGACTGAAAAAGCTACCCTAATATTTTAGTTTGTGACATGTTAGTGAATGTTTCTCTCTGTAAGAGCATATAAAAAAGCAACACTATCCTATGGCCTAGTAAACACAGTTGATAATAAACTATCCCAACCTTAATTTTTTGTGAACATTTTTGTTCATCTTTTTCCTTTATATTACCCTGTACTACAAAAGAGCTGTAAGTGAGAACGAGGATGAAGGGTCCTGGTACCTATGTCAGTGTGACTCTCAAGGCCACAGGCTACATCCACAGAGCACTTCTGTAAATCAGCTGCCTCCCCTTGCCCTAAGTAGAACCTGTAATTAAAACTGCAATGGATAAGGCAACAGCCTGTGAACCCAAAGGTCGCTGGTTTAATTCCCAGCCAGGGCACATAACCAGGTTGTAAGCCAGGTCTCCAACCAGGTCTGTAGCTGGAGGCAGGTGAAAGGCAACCATATAGTGATGTTTTTCTCCCTTTCTTCCTCCCTCTCTGCCCTTCTCTCTGAAAACAATGAATAAAATCTTTTAAATATATATATATGTATTTTTATATATCTTTTAAATATATATATATATATTTAACAAATTTCCCTGTTTGTTACATTTCTTTATTTCATTGGAGAATAGAAGTCAGAACTTTCTTCCAAATTTTATATAGCCAGAAAACAGCAGCTATATTAAAGTACTTTTATTTTCTTTTATAAATTAAAAATGTTCTAAACACTAATATAATTAGTATGTTAGTGGTAGTTGGAAAATCAATAACATTGGGCTTGTCCTTTTTTTTTTTTAATTTTATTGTTGTTGTATTACATCCATCCCCTTTTTGCTCCCCTCTGTCCCCCTCCCCACCCACCCATTCCCCCCAAAGTCAATCCCACCTGTTGTCAATGTCCATGGTTCCTTTATACTAGGTTCTTGTCTAAGCTGCTCCCCTTCTTTGCCTCTACCTTAATATCTCATCTAATTCAAAGGATTGGTGCATTTCTGTAGACAGTAGGTACATGTCTATGAGAAGCAACAGTTTACTGTTTTAAAAATGAAAGGGTTACAAGACACTGTCACAAGAAAAATTCTGTGTATGAACAGTAGAAATAGGCTTATTTTATTTTCATATTTTCCTAATTTATATCAGCAAGCAGGTAAAATTATCTTTTTGAAGAAAGCATTAAACATAGTCTTTGGGAAAAATAGCAATTGGGGAGAAATCTAAATTAGGCCATTCTTAAAGTGGGTAATCTGATGCAATCTGAAATAACTGTTTCACTTATCTGTGGCCATTGTTTTACATAACATACAGCTTCTGGGTTTCATGCAATGAAATTTAAAAAAATGATAACAAAAAGAAGTTGATGCTTCTAACCCCAGCTGACTTGACAGTCTTATTAAAATTACTTTCTATGAAGAATACTCTGGGTAGACAAACCAAAACATGTTTGTTTGTGTTTTTTTTGGTGTAAAACCCTCCAGCCATAGAATAAGCACACACACTTCAGAAACCCAGTGTTCCATCCTGTTTATTCTTCTAACCCAAAACTGAGGGGAGGAGCTTTCACTCTCTATGCCCAATACCCCCTCATCTTTATGTTCCTTTAACAATGGTTTCTTTCTTGGCTACACAGAATGCAAAAAAAATTGTCTCATCTTTCCTTGGTCCAAGGGATGGTCAGATAACTCAAACCAAACCAACTAGAATTCTTTCCCATGATTTTAAATTCTGAAACAGCAAAAAAGGAAATTCTATTTGCAGGCGAGAGCATGCTAGAACCAAAGAACAAGACACCTGCAGTTACATTGTTGATGTTCCTATGAAGAGAACATGATGCTGACATGGGATGTAGATAGGAGAAACAGTGTGACTAAATTCAAGTACTGATTTCCAGTCAGACCACAGTGCTGGTCAACCCCCACTCATTTCATGATTTGCTTAAATGATCTGATCAATTTTTTCCCCTTAAAGCTGACTCAGTTTGGAGGTTTTGAATTATAATAGAAAGATTCCTTCATTAATTCCTTTAGCACATTACCTTCTTCTTTCAAAGAGGAGATGAGAGATTCAAGAAATAGCTCTTTACCTTCTCCATACCTCATTTCTTCATCCATAACATGAGGGTGTGGCTCCAGATAATTTGTGTTGTCTATCTAGTTCTCATAGGTTGGTTCCCCATCTAGCCATTGGCCTGTAATACTTCTTACAATATCTGTGGTCGCCACAAGTGGGATTGATATTGGCTAGCATATAGAACAGTTCTTGTCTTGATTGAATCCATTTTATGTAGCTTTTATTCTCACATTTCTGCTTCTCAACTTTTTATTTAAGAAGATTTCATTTATTTATTTTTAGAAAAGGGAGACAGGAGGGAGAAAAAGAGAGAGAGAAACATCAGTGTGTGGTTACTTCTTGCACATCCCCAGCTGGGGATCCAGCCCACAACCCAAGCATGTGCCCTGACTGGGAATCTAAACCATGACCCTCTGGTTCCCAGGCTGATGCTCAATCCACTGAATCGTACCAGCCAGGGCTCAACTATTTTTCTTATTGTTGATGAAAACATGGAATTGAAGAGTGACCTCTGCTTTCTCCATTTCAGGCCTAAGTTTGATAGCAATGCAAATGAATGATGAAAGACTGAAAGATGGTCCAGCAAAGCTGAACTCTAGTCTTTTGGGGCAATTATTCTCAAATTTCTACAGAAATTGCCTACATAGAAGATAAGTTAAATATGTTTTCCGTGGGGTTCTGAAGGGAAGATTCTAGAGCTAAGTGATTTTGAAATAACGTATTACAAGGACGATATTTATTTGCAACTGGACACTTAGCTTCAAAACACCCAATGTCAATTGTATATTCTCTTCAATAATATTATATAGAAGCAGTGTTTTAGTTTAATTATAGTACATTGAATCTGAATAAAGTAAAATGCATATAAGATAAGTCATATATTAATCCACAGATGTCTGAGGCACAGACTTTTGGTATCAATAGCTCCTGGTGAAATTAAAATGCTTTTTGAAAGTGGAATTTCAAAAAGTCAATAATACATATTAACATACAGTTCAAGTCACCTCATCAGGCTTTCTTAATTTAATTGTTAAGAGAATGGGCCACTCATAGGATAACCTGGAAGAAGCAGAAGAGCTCAGAAAAAGTTCAAAGCTCATGCATTGTAGCAAATTCAAAAAGACACTTCAGTATCTGGGGAGAGCTTCAAAGTGGAGAGCACCTGCAGTTAAGACAGCAGAAGCCAAAAGGATAGCTCCTGTGGTGCAGGGCTGAAGTAGTACCCAAAGCACCCCTCAGCCTCCAGGAGGAGTGTGGACAATAGCTGTGATAAAAATGTGCAGCAGTGCCAGGAAAGACAGGACCTGGGAGGAGCAGAGAAAGTGAGCCCAAAGCAAGGTGGGGTTCTTGGGCGGCTGTCTATGGAGAATGAGAGTTTGTTTCTTTCATTGACTTACTAGTTTTCTTCAGATGCCATTGACAAATTGTTGCCTAACTTTGGACATTGGTAACAGCAGAGGAAGTTTTCTGTCAATTCTGATATGATCACATATTCTTTAATTGAATAGTCATTAAATCACTTCACCAAAAATCCAAATAACCGAATGTCTATTATGCTATTCTGCGTGTAATAAGAGTTAGGCAAAACATTTCTTCTCAGAAGAAAGAATAAAAAGTAAAGTAAAATCCATCCCCAGGTGATGACTTTTAGCACTTTTATTTTATCTTTATCGGGAGAAGTGAGGAACATGCATAAAATACATGTTCTTGAATTAATCTCCCTTGAGTGAAGTGAGAAAAGATCTCATTATTCTTCTTATGGATAAAATTTGATTTTATTGATGCCCTGGCAGTATGTCAATGGCTCAGTATATCTCCCTATGCTGTAGTCTTACAGACTTCCTTTTTTTCCTTTAATCTTAGCAATTCTGTGATATATCCACATGGATATCTTTTTACACTATATTACTATTCACTTTTGGAATAATAACTACAATTTCAATGAAAACAATATATGCTTGTTTACTTTGTGCAAGTGGAGTGTGTTTACTTATTTGTAAGTGGATCATACTTTGCACATAATGGGTAATTAATACATGAATTCAGTTTAAGAACTATATTAAAAAATACAATTCCGTAAGGATAGGAATGATGACTCGCATGTACTTTCACAGGGGCTGACTTGGATGATACTTTCCATACATTGTTTGAAGCAGAAATTCTTCAAGTGTCATTTCTGCTTGCATTACTTCACATCTCTCAAAGATGTTCATATTTCACTGCAGGGAGCTGACCTGTGTTACAGCTTTAACTACATGCCATGATGCTTACTTTCCTTTCTTTTTTTTTTTTTTTTTTTTTTTTTAATTTTTTTTTTTTTTTTTTT